>SNQJ01S0001054.1:188158-251828 GCA_010110895.2 Picea sitchensis
CGTCATGTCCAGCTTCCTCCTCAATCTCAGGATCGTTGAACTCTCCTGTGTCGGCTCCACGCCTCTGGGTGGTCTCCATATCTTCGAGTCTCGCCCTGAGATCTCGTATCTGACGCTCCATCTCTGCATTTCCTACCGGCCTTCCCCTTCTTCTGGCATCCCTGTCTTCCCGATCAGGGGACTGCCTTTCTCTCCTGGGCGGCATTTTGAAATCTGCTTCCCTCTGCTATCTGAACAAAGAGAGCTTCACTTCCCTTTCCGTGCTCTGATACCACTCTGACACAAGTTGTGTGTATCAGAGTACTCCTCTTCCTTTCACCTGAAATACTCGACAAGTCCCAGGCTCTGATACCACTCTGATGCAACCTGCCCTCGGCGGCACAGTCGCTCCACCAGGACCTTCTTTCTCTCCACGGCCCAAAGAGTTATCAACTCTCCGACTCCCTTCGGAGTCCTTTACCCACAGTTACTTCCGGCGATCCTCCCTTCCTTAGTTAATGAAGGATCGACTCTCGCGAATTCGCGAATTCCACAACGGGGAACTGGACTCTCGGATTCCGAGACCCGATATTCTGGTCAACTTTGACCCCTCCTCAGCGTATCGGAACCTCGTGCTATCGTGACTCGCGACTAGCGTCCTTATATCTTCGAGTTCTCAACTTCCGAGACCTGAAGTGCCGATATGCCGATGACTCGGAAACCCCGCGACCTCGCGCTCTCACTATTCCCGAGATCAGACTTGAGGCTTCCCGCTCCCGAGATCCGATATCCCGAGATCACCTATAGCATCATCGGACTTCGACACATCCCATGCAAGGCATTCCGGGACGTCGTGTTTTCGCATTCTCGTGACCTCACGCTACGAGAAGCAAGAATCTTCCGTCGCAAACTCCCGATACATCTGACCCACAAGTCAGGTCGCGATCTTAGTGATTCTTCACGACGAGTCAAGTCGTCGATTATCTTCCTCTTGAAGAGTTTCTCCGTTCACCACCTTTGTTCTGTGAGACCTCTGCTAGAGTCAACTTCACAGCAAAACCAAAGGAACTATCCCTCCTGAGATTTTTCGACTCAGACTTCTTCAGGGAACTTTCGCGCACTCTGCGTACCCTTCAACCTTCAGCCACTCTCCAAGTGTTGAAGTTCTCCTGGGTCTTATGCACTCCTGCTTGCACCAGCTTCGGCCTTCTCTTCTCAGACTTGCTACTGAGACTCCACGCCCAATCTGCACTCACCTGCAAAGGCTCGAGCAACTCAACGCAACTTTGCAAAAGAGAACAAGAGTTCAACTACTTAGCCTCCTCGACGCACTCTATGCGGAGGTATTCAACTGCACTCGATGCAGGAATCTCCTGGCCTAAGTAGAGAAACAATTGAAACTCATTCTCTCAAGTTACGAACCTGATACGAAATCATGTATGCAGCATATAACAGATAAGCATAAAAAGAAACAAACATGCACATGCATAGTATCAACAACACACAGAGATCAAACACATCTATGGAATTGAATCAGGGCTTTTCCTATTAATTCAATATCTGTACATGGAAGTTCTTCACAGGCTCTCTGCTCTGCTCTCTCTTCTTGCTCTCTAATGCTGAATGTATGAATTGTTATGTTACAATGATACAAGGGAGGGTGTCTATACTCCGTTTTCCCTCTCAAAAGCTAAACTGTCTAATCTGTAGTTAATTATTCTATCTACTTGCATTAAATCTAAGTAAATGCCTCAGCTACCTAAGGACGAGAGCTTATCCGCTCAAGATCCATTACATATACAAAGTGCGCTTCATCCCATCAAACATTTAATGTTTGGCGCAGCCATATTACAATGTTCCCCAAAATTTGAATGTTGGCGCTGTCCAGCTGTTTCTTTGCCTCCTCGCGCTGGCTCGCATGATGAGTGAGCGATGCTCCTGCATCATCTCCACAACACAATTCCATGAGCAGTTGGAGTGGAGGATGGTTTACAATCTACCATATCAAATTTCTTCAACATATGGGTGAAATCATGAAGATGGGTAAAAAAAATTCTTGTTTTATGATAAAACAAAGTGTATTTTCACAAGCTCTTCAACTTACGGCATACAAAAGTATTTTTTTTTTATATAATTTCACTTTACAGTAAAAAAACAACTTGTAAAGAATTTTATTAGCTTTCCAATGACTATTATCCAATTTTTTTTCATCAAGACTTGATATGTCAATTTGACAATTGTTTAACAATATGAAAGGAATGATAATGAGTTATTTTTTCTCACAACAATGTATCTATTATTAAACTTGTGTTTTTAAGAAACGAAATATACTGCAACCACCTAAAAAGACTCTACTTTATTATGACTATAATTTTGAATCTAACAGATGAATATTATAATTTCTAGAATTTTTTGAAGTTGACGAAGCTGAAAATGTTGCATATTTTAAACACATGTTTTTCGATACCTTGTATCTATCTTAATTTTTACTTAAAAGAAAAATCTAAATATACCCTTTTGAATAGAACATCGTAACAATTATGAATATATTTTTTCCTAAATTTTTCATTGTATAGTTTTAGAGATACCGATATTTCATTTCACTAAATCATAATGCTTGTTGAAAATATTATGCACTGATTTTTTTAAAAAATTAAATAAAATTAGATAAAAATAATGAAAATGAAAACAAATTATAGGGATTGAAAGTAGATTCAATTTTGCAAATGTTGGTGTCATTTCCAAAATCAAATTCTTAGTATTTGTAGGAGTCTACAACCTCTGAAGTTTAGGTAAGCTTGGGCCAATTCTCTGGTTTCTGGTTTCAGTCCGAATTTTATGTTTTCGACCGAAAACATATTATTTCGGCCGAAATCCTAAATTCTAATGGAAACTGTCAGAACTGAATGGTTTCCAAGGTTTTCGATTGAAAAAACCTTCTTTCAGCCGAAATCATGTTGAGCGAATTCTGTCAATCAAAAAAAAAAAAATACACATCGTATCGTTTCATTTTTCACCAAATCCTATAAATACTCTTTCGACCGAAGACATTTAACACAATTCATCGGATGGATGGACATATATGAGCTCAGGGATAGGGATTTCAAATCATTTCTATTACTGATTGCATTTGTATTTTTTTCTTTCTTTATTTCTTCCCTCTGTTCCACAGGCTTAATCAAAGGATAAATATCGATACATGATGGTTTTCTAGAGCACCTAAACAAAGTTTTGAATCATTTTTTTATTTTTTTTTTGAATAAGTTAATTGATGTTTGTTCAAGTTTTTATTGGAATAACAATTTATATGTTGAAATATGAATGTTGAGAATTTTTTCAAGGTGAATTCTTTGTTGAACATATCTTTTACAGATAACTATAAAAGTCATGTGAAACAAAATATTTGCAAGATAAAATTTGATCGCACTCGAGATGATACTCGCCAAAACGAATAAAGGAAAGAGTATTATTGGATAAAGAGACAAGAACATTCAAATTTTGAAGAAAGAAACGATGATAACGTAAATAGATATTTTCAACAAGAAGTTCAACCAGGTATGCATGTACATATGATGATCAAGCACATGACACACATTGAGACTGTATTCCGAAAGTATAGAATTCAAAGTATAGAATTCAAATTTAAAATATTGTAAAGAATATAATTGATTGTAATTACAATTTGATGTTTTTCAAAAAGCATAAATAGATTTGTCTCATAATGTTGAAGGAGATGTTGAAACCAAAATTGAAGTCGAAGGCATTGAAATCGAAATTGAAGTAGATGACGTTGAAACCAAAATTGAAGCAGAAGACAAATCACCTATAGGTATATTCATATATTAATGACTTACACTACGTAGTTAATCCCAAAAATAATATCTAATAACTTGTATATATAGTTTAGTGAATTTGTGTTCGGGTTTTATTTTTTAATACAAAATTTAAATTTAAATATGCAGGAGAATCTATCAACATTGATGATGAAATATTAGAAAATGTTGATACTGGCAAATTTCGAAAGAAAAAAGCTAAGCATTATATAAGATATCAAACTAAGAATATGTATAATAATTTTTTGAAGGATGAATCAGTAAAAGTACAAGCTCAACTTTTAATCTATCTAATGAAGTCAAGAAAGTTAAAAGAAGTTATTGGGTATTCAAAATTCGACAAAGGATACAAAGGTGAAATAGAATGTCTTTGACAATATAACTAGTCTATTAAAAGCTTTTGGAAAATATCGAGAAAAAGATGTCAGTGTTGCACGTAGAGTGATACAAACAACAATTGCTTCATCTAGCAATATAAAATATTGTTTGACAAGACACATGGAAACTACGATGGGAACGCCAAGAAAAACATTTCACAAACATAAAAAAATTCGATTGCAAATAGATGAAAATGATGAACTGGCTTGTTAGACAATGATTTCTAAACAACCCTACAAAGATAGACTTGCATAAATTGTTAAATAATTGGCCTGTAATTGTTGGTTGGAAGAATCTTGTGTTTCACCACATACAATAGATGTGTTGTGACAAAGAATAGCATGAAAAAAATATGAAGAACATCCAAAACATATATTTCCAATGACACAAATAGAAATGTTCAATAAGTTCAAAGAAGAGCACATCACATCACTACAAGTTCAATAAGTTCAATACATTTGTGCAACAAAAAACATGGTTTGTTAGACACATCAATGTTCGTGACACTTGTAATTCTCATTATCATGTGTAATTTGAGTTGTATTAGGACACTTTTTTGGATTTTGGTAAAACATTATGGCCAGGTTCACCTCCTCCTTCCACATTCCATGTTTTTATATCTGAAATTCTATGTGAAAGAGAAGATGATGATTTATTTTATAAAAAAGAATGTGTTGGTGGAAATAAATGTGATCGTTGTGGAAATCTAAGTTTGTTTCATTCAAAGTATCATATTGATATGAATGATTAATCATTTTCTAATATAACAATCAATTAGAAGAGATATGAATATGTTAACATCACGACTCCAGATTCTTCAAATGTTATTTCCAAAAGGATTGATTTGAAGGTAGATAAAATTTGTGTCATAGATTTTTTGAAGAAGTTTGAGGAACAAATTTATAAATAAACCAAGCATTCACATAGAGCTCGATGGAAAGATCTACAATTAAAATAATCCCATGAAGTGTTTCCACCAAGGACAATTTTTTATGTAGTTGATTTTGCAGAGAATTACACATTTGTTGCACAAAACTAAATATAGAGTGAATATTATCATTCTGATCAAGTCACGATATTTTTCCATTATCTATATAGACATTTTCAACAGAGTCTCGATAACATAGAAATAACCAACGACAATCAACATGTTATTAAAGAATACCACTTTTATATAAGTGAGGATTGATCAAATGACACACATTATTACAACATTGTTTTGATAAATTTTATGATTCATTGAAAGAACGTGAAATCAGATTCGATCGACATTGGATATGGTCATATGGGTGTGTGAGTCTATTCAAATCTTCACGATCCTTCTATTAGTTATGTCATCTTCATAAAAAATTAAACATTACACATTGTTGGAATTTTTTTGAGATTGGTCAAGGAAAAGGAGAGCATGATGGTGCAGGGGCATGTGTAAAAAGATCACTTCGAAGGTATCATATGAACCCTCATACCGATCGATTTGAATCCGCTAGAATTTTTTTTGAATAGTGCAAAATGGCACTAAGCCATGAATATAATCCTCCAAGGGATGTGCGCAAGTGTGTCTATATATAAATGTTACACATGTACACATGATATTTTTATTTTAACGTGTTCAAATTTATATTCAAACTTCAATCATTTTTTTGAGACATTTCAAGTTAACAAGTTCCTATCTTGTGCAGGTTTTTTTAGTATGTTGGAATCCAAGATGTAAATAGATCAATCTCATATGATGCTAGTACAATAACTGGGACACAAAAAATACATTCAGTTAAAACAAAACGTTTTAAAAATATGTTTGCATTTGATAGAAGAAATGAGTCTTGTTTTGTTTAATTTGCATAGAGGACACAAAATCCATAGATATTTGCAAAAACGAAAATGGAGGATATGTTAAATCTTGGAGACATACCAAACTTAATGTAAAAGAGAAAATTCCACTTGCAAGCTCAGAGGATATGGAATCAAATGAATCTATAGTATTAGTTGATGGTGATAGAGTTTCAAGTCTTGTTAGAGAAGCTAATTTTTATGAACTTAAATTTTTTCAAATAACTTGTAGATGTACTTGTGTGATAATCTAACACGAATTATTTGTTGTCCAATATATCCAATTATTTGCATGAAATGTTTTTTCCACGGTTTCACCTATAGACAACATTGAAAATGTGGAATATTATTTGATGTGATGCAAAAAATAGAAGATGAGGCTATTAGAAGATTTTGATGATAATGATTCTATATATGAAAGAGGATCCATCGTATTGAAAGTATATTTTTTTCAAGAAACCCATCAAACTGATACTCATGTTCACTTTCAAGACTACCAGTCAGATGTTACAAGTTGTCAATATAGTCATTTGGCTTGTGCAATGCGCATAAAGTTAATAGAAGTTCAAAAAAAAAAAAAGTTAGAAAATGGAAAATGTCCAAAGTTGATCATGAACGAATAATTGAAGATGGAATACCATTACGATGTTTGTAAACAAGAGGCACATGTACATTCTATAATTTTTTATTTTTCATTGAAAGTACATTCCAGAATTTGATGACTTGTTTGACTATTTTCAACCATATATCCAAATAGGATATTAATAAAATGAGTATGTATAATAAAATTCAGATCATTCTTAAAAAACACAGATAAAATATGGTTCAACCATATTTTATCTGTGTTTTTCAACCATTACACCAATCAAAATTATTTTATGAGCATTACACCAATCGAAATTGAGTTGTATACCTTTTGTGTTGTGAGCATTTTATTTTAAACTAAAAAATTGTTAAACACCATTTGCATTGAACACTTACATTTTTCAATAGTATTTTTTTCCATTTTATTTTAATAATATTGCATTAATTTTAAAAAAAGTTAAACATATTTGATATTTTCTATTGTAATAATATCTTGTTTCAAATTTTAACTCATTCCAATTTTTATTTTATTTTACGAGCATTATATAAATTAAAGTTGAATTGAACATCTCTTTTATTTTGAATAATTTTTTTTAATTATTGTTCTCAAAATTAAAGAAACGTTAGAAACATCTATTTTATTTTGAGATTTTATTTTAATAAGGGTATATGAACTTTGAGGTGAATATCTCTTCTAGCTTTGAGCATATTTTTAATGACTACATGTTAAAATTAAAGAAGAGTTGATCATCTCTTCCATTTTAAGATTTTATTTTATTGCCACATCATTTTGAGCATTTTATTTTATCATTATCACACAAACCAAAAAAGATTTGAACATCTCTTCTATATCAAGATTTTATTGTGTAAACATTACCTATAAATAATTTGGATATATCTTCTATCCTGAGAATTTTATTTTCATTACAATTGCACCAATCAAAGAAGAGTTGAACATCTCTTCTATCCTAGATTTGAGAGTATTGACTTCTTTAAGTGGTATTTTTTTTTCATTTTTTAAATTGATATTATAACAACTAAAAAAAAATTAAACATCTATTTCACTTGTTGTAATAACACTTTACTAATAATATCATATATATACCAATATCTCCATTCTAATTGTTAAGTTTATTTAGATTAAAAATTTGAAATTATTTAGAATTCATTTTAATAATTAAGTTGATTTTCATGAAAATTTATTTAGAAGTGTTAATCATTAGAATTTGTAGCATCCCACTCTGGTGCACTGAGCAAACTTATTCTTTGAGGACACTTTCTTGCAAGTGATCCAGATTTTTTTGCTAGTAAAGATTTTGACTTTAATTATGATGCGTTATGGGTTATGACATGTTGTTTTACTACATTGACATAGACAAGTGCTATTGAATCAGTTTTTACTGAGTGTGTAGGGTTTTGGACCTTGAGGATGCATAGGCATCGATGGAACCCCTTGGACTCCAGATCAAGTCAGGGATTGTGCACTTGGGGTTTGATTGTTTTACTATGATATTGGTGCATCTTACTAGATGAGATGATGTGCATATGTTCTGACATGATTTGTTGATGATGCAGGCTGATGATAGCTTGCCGACAAGACTCACATATGGAGTAGAGGGGTCACACATGACTACTAGAGGTGTTGAGGGAGGGGTGTGGACAACATCCCTGTCATAGCCTACTAGAACTCTCGTCGTGGCTCGAACTATAGGTTAACGATTACCTAGTTCGAGAGGACCCACGATGCTATGAGGGAAGACTATGACAGTCGCTCACGATGATTCTAAGGGGCACGCAATAAGGTGGGGGCCTTATTCCTTAGAATCCCTTAATCTCCCACAAGTTCACCTGGCGGAGTGTTGACTCCACGGGTTATTGATGTCTACCAATTTGTCAAGAGGAAAGTGGCACCCTTGGAGCACATGGTGCGTCCTGAAGGGCATGTCGTGAAAAGGAACAGATAAGGTGAGTGGAACCCTTGGAGCACCTCGTGCATCCTGAAGGGCACGTCGTGTTGTTGATGATAGAGGGATGAACCTAGATGGCCCTAAGACAAATAACATGTTAAGTAATTAAAAAAAAAAACAATTTCCCTAATTAAATGTCGCCCAGTACAAAATCTAAGTTCTAAGTCTAAAATTACGCTAGGGATAACATTTTGTCTACCTTTTAAAAAAATAAAATAGATAAAAAAAAATAAAATAATAATAATTAAACTAAAAACCACATAAATAATAATTATGATCTTCATAAAATTGTGTAGCATTAAGGGAGTAATAAATTAATTTATTCATAAGAAATAAAATCTATGGTTATAAAATGTAAAGAGGGAATTAATTATTTTATCTTTTGATAATTTAAAATATACTAAATTAATGATAAAAGGAAAAGGGGGTTAAATTCCACACCTGCCCTTTTGAGTTCTAAGTAAAAGGGGAAAGAGGGAAAATAAAAAAAAATAGGAAACTAGGGAAAAGAGGTAACATAAAAATGAAAAAGGGGAGCTTAAGGGAAAAAGCGGGAAGTCAACTTAGTAAAGAATCTACATTTAAGAGCTTTCTAATTTTAAACTGAATTAGCAATTTCATAATAGGGAAAGCCTTTAAAACCTGTAAGGGAATTTGGGGACACCTAGGAGTGATTCTAGGAGTAACTCTAGGTGGGTGAGGGAAATAAGATAATTAATTAATTAAAGAAAATAATTAATGGAGGAATGTGGGGGATGGGTGACACTTGTATCAAAAAGAATTTTTAGGAATTTAATTTTAAAAACTTTAATTACATGAGATTTTAGGAAAGAGAGGAAGTGGGAAATTCTATATAATGAAGGAAGGAGAAGGAGAAATCATCATCTTCTGTTTGCGTAATGTTACACTGCAGAAATATTGACTTGAATTATTTACTTGTGGGGAGTTGGGATACCCAGCTCGGAGATGAGTGGTAGCTCGGCCTTGCGAGGTGAGCTGGGAGCTAGACGAAACCTCTAGATAGTTTGTGTGGCCCATTTGTGGATCAGGGGGCTAAGGGGGAAGAAGAGTACCCCTAGCATTGCATGGGAGGTACTGGTGAGGTCTCGATGGTCGGAGAGCAGGAGGTGCATAGAGCGCGGAATGACAATCGAAGTGGGCGAACAGGCAATGGTACACTTTTTCGGATGAATGATAGAATGTTGTAGGATGTATGATTTAGATATGCATGTGTCTTGAGTAGGTAAAATGATTGTCTCGTATCATGACTAAAAGTTTTATAGCCTAGATGAATGATTGGTTGATTGAATTCTTTGACCTTAGTCTCCCCACATGTCATGGTCACCCTGTGTGTTGATTGTGATGTTGAGGTTAATATCTTTGTCCTTAGCTCATCATTCCTCGCCTGAGCAGTCGACCAAGCACCTGATCTACGGTCGTCGCCTTAGCGTTAAAATACCTATGGAACTCAATACCCTGATCTTATGTGAAAGGATGATGAAGCGAATGTCGAACCTATCTGTCGTCCACCTCTGTTGTTGTCCTTGGCTGAAGGTTTCCTTGTGCCTAGATGTGATTATCCAACTCTTCCTTTTGTTTTTCGGCAAGGATTTTATTCATCCTCGACTTGTTTTTTTCTATATTATCTCGTCGTTATCTCGTTCTTTTTACCCCATGTGTATAGTTGGATGGATCAATTTTAACTCCGCGTTGTTCTTGGATAAATTTAAATTGGTATGGTGTTGGTATCCTAGAATTCCAAAACGAATCCATTTCGTGTCTGCGTCCATATAATTTGCATGCTAGAAATGAACACAAAAAAAAAATATAAGTTTGTTATTTTTGTCAGTGAATCTAGTTTTTTTGGACTGGGAATTGCTATGCTTTAAATTTTGAAAACTCTATAACGAATCCTATCATTGCTACTTTTTTTGGGCAGTGACTTTTCTTATGCCTATAATTTCAACACAAAAGATTAATTTATCTCTACGATTAGAATGGTACTGGAATGGATTAACACTGTGTCTGCGATTTCCTTTACTTACGGTTCGAATTTAACCTATCCAGCAGTAAATATTACACATGTTTCTACCCAATGATAAAGTCGGTCACACAACGCTCACCCACAGTCCTTGAATTACACACATGGATAACGATATATTGGCTTGAATGAGTAGTGTTATAGCTAGAGGCCGCCACATAATTTAAGGGTGTTTTCACCCAGTTTACCCACAACATCTTTAATTGTTTCCAGTATTTACACCATGAAGTTTTAAATCCATCCACCTTGCCATTCCATGCATTATAAAGGTAGGTCATGTTGTGTAAAGGTAGGCGAGTCCATGTGTTTATAAACGCTATTGTACAGACCACGACTGGAATTCATGTATGAGCATGGGTAAAGGCGATGGTCTGGTAACTATCAATTAGTGGGTCTGTGGATGTTGAGGTGAAGAGCATCGATTTTACCCCATGCCAGAAGCCTCCACACCTTTAATTGTTTATGGTGTGACTGGTAGTAAAATGGTTATGGCAAGTTTTATTTGGCAATTTTATATTTGAGCGTTAATGCCTTAGCTACCTGCGAGCAAGACATGTCAATACTCCATCTCTTGACATCTCTACATATTATGTTGATGACACTATCTTCACTCTCAGCGTAACAGTAGCACTTTTGCACTACTCCTTTAGTTTCACAGCATTCTAGTTCCTTCAACTTCTATATTAAACACAACTGTTTGGAAAATATCTTGAACTCCCACACTTGCAAGTAAAATCCTTCATTTCCCATTATGGTTTATTGTGCGTCTTTGTGTAATCATATAAATCCATCGCTTGTTTTTATTAATACATTACTCATTTCCAATTATTGTTTATTGTATGTATTTTTTTGTAATCATATAGTTCCATGACTTATTGTTATTGTGTGTCTTTTGGGCAATCATACATTTTCATTTTCTCTTCCTCTAGGCTACATTCAAGAGTTATTTAATATTTATTTTGTCTTGAGTAATACCACTGTAGTACTATATAAAGGACACTTGGTTATCATGTTAAAACAACCCATTTTGTCTTGAGGTTAATTATGTTTTATTGTTGCTCTTGTTATTATTGCTTCTAGGTTAATTATTCTTAGCTTAGTGAACTTCTTATCTCAACTAGTCTTTAATGGGCAAAGAGGTTTACAAATAGGTCAAGAGAACATCTCATGAATCATTTCCATCAACTTGTTTAACCATCCATTAAAGTGAAATAACTCTTCTTTGATAAGAATCATCTATTAAACCCAATCCAGTTGAACATTAGAGTAATGATTGGATGATGAGCTTGGTAAAATTCTCTAAGTTAGTGGAACAACCAACAATTTATTTTTGAGAATTTAAATTAATTCTTACCTCCTCTTAGAGCATTTGATTGAACACTAGATCTATTAGAACTTACATATATAATATTCTATAAAACCTATAATATAATGGGAGCCTTAAGAAAATAAATGCACAAAGGATTTTATGATTATTAATGATTCCCTTAGTGATCTAAGGTATTGAGTGATAGGTAGCTTTATACTAATGACTTAGATAAGTAATTCATTTAATGATTTCACATTTATTGAATTTAACTTAATCATTCAAGAGAGTTTACAATGTGACTTGCACACAAATAATAATTAAGAATTGGCTATGTTACGCCACCCAAGGAAAAAGTAAATGATGTTTGCCTGTTGAAGAAGCTTATTTTTACCTCATGTAGGATCCTTATATTTATTCAAGTTAGGGTGAAGTGTTTATCAATTAATTGAAATTTCACCCTAAAGTAATGTGGAATTACGATTTATTGAGGTATTCTAACCTTTTATGCATTTATAACCAAGTTGATTACTCTCGTGCCTTTAGAATAATGTTGACATGTGAATGAATTAGTTAATAAAATCAATTGCACGCACTGACTTACAAAGCAATGTATTATGATAGATAGCGGGATTCTCGCGTGTATGGGAATTAATGTCATGATGATAGTCTTATATAATAACCTTCTTGCGGAATGGAATTTCAATGTACTGCATGATGGTTCTAGTTGGTTCGAGTCATTTTTATTCTTGTCGGTTGAGTTCGTACATTGCTTCCAGGTGAATGATGTGCTTCTATGTTGGGTATTCATATTGTTGTGGTGTTAGTTGCTTGCACCTTGTTAGTATTCTTGTTGCGTTGTCGAGTATGATGACATCATTACCTTCACACACACACACAAAAAAAAAATTAAAATAAATCACACTTGTTATGGGAGGCTTGTTGTCATGATGAAACGAGAGGTTCATTATATATGGCATCAGAGCAAGGTTCAACCCACGACTTGGGATTGCTATGGCTTTCATTGATATGATTGATTATATTGTTGCTAATTGAGTTGACTTGTATGCGTGCAGGTAATCATGGTTAGAGGACACTAGAGAGGAAGACGACAGGGTGCTAGGGAATAAGGCGTGACGCCTCTGGTAGCATCCATACCTGAGGGGTCTAACCCCCAGGGAGATGAGCAAGTTCTTGGATAGGGGCATAGAGTAGTGGGTTATGTAGTCAAAATGATGAGATCTTTTCAGCACATGTCCAAGGAACTGAACAACCACTTAGACAGAGATGAGGCCAGGGTGCCAGCACCCACTGAGGTTCCACTGTGCGCTCCATTCGATACACATAGCATTCACTTTGAACTTGATAAGGTAAAATTTCCCAAGTTCTTTGGTGCCCCAGATGACCCAGCCACCGAGGCATGGTTGGAGAACATGGTGATGCACTTCACACTTCACGATTATACCTCCAACAGGAAGGTCCACATGGAGGTATTTCGACTGAAGGGGAGCGCTCTTCTATGGTCAAAGATGCTCCTACCGCAATTGAACATGGTTGTCGAAGACATGTCATGGGAACTGTTCTAGGAATGGTTTCGAGAGAGGTACCTTTCAGAGGAATTCATTGAGCGTCAGCTCAATGATTTCAACGCCTTATGACAGGGACATCGTACGGTGCCCGAGTACGAGGCTCATTTTATGGATATGCTCTGGTATGCCCCACACCTTAACACTGAGAAACTTAAGGTCAACAGGTTCGTGTTCGACCTTAACGACAACCTACATGCAAAGGTTAGGATTTTGATGCCTCAAACCTTGCATGATTCCATCTAGAAGGCCCTAATAGCGAAAGAGGAGCTTATCAGTGGGGGTCAGACTAGGACTCCAGTGAGACCAATAGGGTAGGTTTCATCTAGAGCACAACAACATCAGACACCAGTGAGACATATGTTGGGATATTGTGGCTTCCAGAGGGGATCCACTTTCACTACACCTCGGTGACCGATGCCTCAATAATGGACACCTTATCGGGGACCAGAACATCAATAGCAGTGTCGACCGCAGCAACAACAATTTAGGCCTGTTCAACAGAACAAACAAGGATTCCAGGCTAGGGGGCCATCATCTTCTACTTCGGGTACTAGGACTATTGGGCCGAAGAAGGGGTGTTGGACGTGTGGAGAGCCACACTACCAGTGTGACTTCCCTGTGGAGAGGATCAGAGCATCCACATCAGTCGGAACCACTACCGTGGGAGATATGGGAAAGGCCCATCGGATTCATGCAGCGGTGAATAACTGCCAGATAGAGCACCAGTCGACTGTGATCGAGACGAAAGGTATCGTTGTTGACTAGACCCTTAGTATTTTGATAGATCCTGATGCTACTGAGAGTTTCATTTCTGGTGCCACGCTAAAAAGGATTAAGGTAAAGGCAGTCGAACATGATGAGTTTACCTTTGTAGAGATGGCTTCGGGAGCCAAACAAAAGGTTGGAGGAAAGGTTACGGGTTGTGTCATTAACCTGGGGGATTTTTTCACAAGGGTCAACCTGTACATCATGATATTAGGATCTTATGACGTTGTGATTGGTATGGACTGGTTGGAATCGCATGAGGTGATACTCAACTATAAGATTCAACTGTTGAACTTGGTCAATGATGAGGGACAGAGACGGGTGATTGTAGGATGGAACCAGGGAGTTTCCCTGAGGTTCATCTCTTGCTTAAAAATATGTAAGAGTATGCACAAGGGGTGCAAGCTTTATGCGATCCTTGCGTTAAATGAGAAGGGAGTAGCAGAATGTCTAGAAAACCTTTTGGTGGTGAAAGAGTTTGCAAACAAATTTCCCGAGGAGTTACCTGGGATGCCATCGGAGAGGGATTTTGGGTTTACCATAGACCTCAAACCAGGGACTGAAACGATAGCAAGAATGCCTTATCGGATGTCGACCCCAGAGTTACAAGAGTTGAAAATGCAACTGAAGGAGTTGTTGGACCTGGGAACGATACATCCTAGTGTGTCACCGTGGGGTGCACCTGTTATTTTCATATCAAAGAAGGACAAATCATGGAGGCTTTGCATTGAATACAGTCAACGGAACAAGGCTATGATCAAGAATCAATACACATTGCCGAGAATTGATGATTGGTTCGATTAAATAAAGGGAGCGACAGTGTTCTCCAAGATCAATTTGTGATCAGGGTATCACTAGATGCGAATCAAGGAGGATGATGTCCCTAAGACCACCATTAAGATGAGGTTTGGACATTATGAGTTTATTGTTTTATCATTCACGCTAACAAAATCCCCAGGGGTATTTATGATTTTGATGAACGGGGTGTTCCATGAGTACTTGGACAAGTTCGTCCAAGTGTTCATTGATAATATTTTAATCTACTCTCGGATGATGGAGGAGCATGACGAGCACTTGCGCTTGGTACCAGAGTGTCTACGAGAGCACAAATTGTATGGAAATTTGTCCAAATGCTCATTTTATCAATCGAAGATTCAATACTTAGGGCATGTCATCTACGTCGAAGGTATTGTCATGGATCTAGCCAAGGTCGAGGCTATTATGGAATGGCCTACACCAAAAAATGTCCCAGAAGTGCGTAGCTTCATGCATTTAGCAGGATACTATCGACGATTTGTCGAGGGATTTTTGAAGATAGCAAATCTAATCACGGGATTGCAGAAGAAAATTAAGAAGTTTGTTTGGACTAAGAAATGCACGGAAGCATTTCAGAGGCTTAAGGAGTTGTTGACAACAACATCGATACCAAAGGTACCTGACATGGACGTGGACTTCTTGGTATGCACTAATGCATCCAAGGAAGGCTTAGTCAGAGTCATGATGCAAGATGAACGAGTGATTGCTTACATCTCGTGGAAACTGAGAAGGCATGAGGAGAACTATGCGATGCACAATTTTGAGTTATTAGCCATCGTATATGCCTTGAAGGTTTGGAGACACTATCTTGTTGGACAAAAATTTGAACTAAAGACTGACCATTGTGGACTACAACACATGTTTACGCAAAGTGACCTAAATGCATGACAATGAAGTTGGTTGGAATTGCTTAGCGAGTACAACTTCAAGATTACTTAGATAAAAGGAACAATGAACCGAGTGGCGAATGCATTAAGGCGGAGACCATGCATCTTTTCGGTGTTGCCTCTTCAGATGAATCTACATGCAAATATTCTAACTTTACAGCGTGGCGATGACAGGTACAAAGAGATCGAGGGTTTTATTGGAAAAACACAATGATGGTACCACGATTTGAGGGACTTTTATTTGATAGCGATGGTTTATTGAGGTTTAAAGGTCAGATTTACGTACTACCAAATGACGAGTTGAGGATGTTGATCCTAAGCAAGGCTCATAGAGCAGTTTACATGGCTCACCCGTGAGTCACAAAGATGAGGGCAGACCTTAAACCCTTATTCTTATGGAAGGGAATGAAGGCCGACATAGTCAACTATGTGGCCAGATGTCTAGAATGTTAGAAGGTAATGGTTGAACATAGACACCCAGCAAGATTACTACAACCACATGCCATTCTGGAATTGAAATGGGAGGTTATTTAGATGTATTTTATTGTTGGATTTCCACTGAGGGCAAGGAGACATGACTCGATTTTCATAGTAGTAGACACTCTCACGAAGAGTGCCCACTTTATTAATTTGTATACGACGTATTAGGCACCTGACATAGCTAGATTTTTCATCAGTGAGACTGTGAGGCTGCATGGCATGCCTAGAAGGATTATATCTGATAGAGGATCGATGTTTACTAGATGATTTTGGATGAGTTTTCAAGAGCCCTTGGGAACCCAACTTAACTTTAGTACTGCGTATCTCCCGGAGACTGACGGATAGACCAAACGAACAAACCAAACCTTGGAGGACATGTTGCACATGTACGTGATGGACCAACAAAAGCATTGGGAGAAATTCTTGTCATTAGTGGAGTTCACTTACAACAAAAGTTACCAGAGCACCATTAAGATGGCGCCTTTCGAGTTTCTTTACGGGAAACCATCTCGGACGCACCTGAGTTGGGATCATCTTGAGGATAGGGTCCTGGTAGGACCTGAAGCGATCCAAGAAATGGAAGAGAAAATGAAAACAATAATTCAAAGGATTAAAGAAGCGCAGGATCGACAGAAGAGTTATGCCGATGCGCACCATATCAACCATAGTTACGAGGTCGGCGATCGAACCTTCTTGTGGGTTAAATCACATAAGAGTTCGATCAAGTTTGGGAAGGGAGATAAAATCTCTCCTAGGTTCATGGGACCCTTCGAGAATGTGGAGAGAAAGGGGCCTATTGCCTATCGACTAGCCTTACCTAATTCCTTGAGGCGTATGCACGATGTTTTTCATATATCTGTTTTGTGACATTATATTAGTGATCCTACACATATTATTGACATGAGTTCCTTGCAGGTATCGGACGACAGGGCGCTCACGGCTGATTCGGTCCGCATCTTGGCGCATCGCATTCGACAGCTACGACATTGAATGGTAGATCAAGTCAAGGTCCAGTGGGACAATTATAGTCTACACTCGACGACCTAGGAGGATGCATATGATATGCACCAGCAGTTTCCCTTTTTGTTTGATAAATAGACATATGATATTGTGATACACTTTTTTTCAGCATATATACTATGAAACTTCGCGATGAAGTTTAGACCAAGAGGGGGTGTATGTAACACCCCTCTCTGGTGCACTGAGCCAACTTATTCTTTAAGGACACTTGCTCGCAAGTGATCCATATTTTTGTGCTAGTAAAACTTTTGACTTTAATTACTATGCGTTATGGGTTATGACATGTTGTTTTACTACATTGACATAGACAGGTGCTATTGAATCATTTTTTACTGAGTGTGTAGGGTTTTGTAATTTGAGGATGCAGAGGCATCAATGGAACCCCTTGGAATCCGGATATAGTCAGGGATTGTGCCCTTGGGGTTTGATTGTTTTACTGTGATATTGGTGCATCTTACTAGATGATTTGATCTGGATATATTCTGACATGATTTGTTGATGACGTAGGATGATGATATCTTCCCGACTAGACTCACATATGGAGTAGAGGGGTCACACATGAATACCAGAGGTGTTGAGGGAGAGGTGTAGACAACTGCCCTACCAAAGCCTACTAGCACTCCCACCATGGCTCGAACTATAGGTTAACGATTACCTAGTTTGAGAGGATCCACGATGCCATGAGGGAAGACTGTGACAATTGCTCACGATGATTCTAAGGGATGCACAATAAGGCAAGGGCCTTATTCATTAAAATCCTTTAGTCTCATGGGGTTATTTATTTCTACCAATCAGTCAAGAGGCGAGTGGAAACCTTGGAGCACATGTTTCCTCCTGAAGGGCATGTTGTGCAAAGGAACAGATAAGGCGAGTGGCACTCTTGGAGCACCTAGTGTGTCCTGAAGGGCATGTCACATTGTTGATGATAGAGGGATGAGCCTAGATGGCCCTAAGACAAATAACATGTTAAGTAATTTAAAAAAAAAACAATTTCCCTAATTAAATGTCGCCAAGTACAAAATCTAAGTTCTAAGTCTAAAATTACGCTAGGAATAAAATTTTGTCTACCTTTAAAAAAAATAAAAATAGATAAAATAAAATAAAATAATAATAATTAAACTAAAAACCACTTAAATAATAATTATTATCTTCATAAAATTTTGTATCATGAAGGGAGTAAAGAATTAATTTATTCATAAGAAATAAAATCTATGGTTATAAAATGCAAAAAGGGAATTAATTATTTTATCTTTTGATAATTTAAAATATACTAAATTAATGATAAAAGGAAAAAGGGGTTAAATTCCACACCTTCCTTTTTGAGTTCTAAGTAAAAGGGGAAAGAGGGAAAATAAAAAAAATAGGAAACTACGGAAAAGAGGTAACATAAAAAGGAAAAAAGGAACTGAAGGGAAAAAGAGGGAAGTCAACTCAGTAAAGAATCTACATTTAAGAGCTTTCTAATTTTAAACTGAATTAACAATTTCATAATAGGAAAGCCCTTAAAACCTGTAAGGGAATTTGGGGACACCTAGGAGTGATTCTAGGAGTGATTCTAGGAGTAACTCTAGGTGGGTGAGGGAAAGAAGATAATTAATTAATTAAAGAAAATAATTAATGGAGGAATGTGGGCGATGGGTGACACTTGTACGAAGAAGAATTTTTAGGAATTTATTTTTAAAAACTTTGATTACATGAGATTTTAGGAAAGAGAGGAAGTGGGAAATTCTATATAATGAAGGAAGGAGAAGGAGAAAGTGTCATTGTTAAGCCCTAATATTGGCTCATTACCCTTTAATTGAAGCATATTAGATTAGTAATGCTATTTTATTTATGTCGGATTTAGGCCATTAGTTGTAATTTAGATTAGTAATGTTATTTTATTTATGTCAGCTTTAGGCCATTATTTGTAATTATACCTCCTAGTCTCCTATATATACCAAGGACACATTTTCATTTTGAATCATCTTGTACTTGAACATTTATGTGGGGTAAAAGGAGGTTTCCCCCTCGAAGAGGCTTATTATCTGAAATTGTCTCTTTATCAAGGCATTGAGTAATTTTACTAAGGTTTTTATATGCTATATTGATGTTTTTTTCTTAACATATGGTATCAGAGCTCAAGGTCTTGGGGTTTCACTGCTACATATGACACACCGTGGCATTTTCTCTATAAAAAAATTTCTGCAATGTTTCAGAAGGAACGGATTGGAGGATATTTAGAAGACAGATCAAGGTATGTTGGGTTCAAAATTCAGCTCCTGAGGCTTTATACTTTAGGAGATACAACCTGTACAAAATAGGGTTCTGGAGTCATCCTGAAATGAGTCATTGCGGAAATTTTTCTATAAAAAAAAATCTGTAATGTTTCAGACCCTTAATGGTAAAAATTTCAGCTTTTGGGTCATCTTAAATTTGTAGATAAACCTTGTGTAATATAGGGTATCTGACTAGTCCTATTGACTAGTCTCAAGAAGGTGTTCTAGGTAAAACAATCATAACTTCTTCCTAGAGTATCCAAATTGCGTGGGACTACTTGCATTGGATCATGGACAGTCTTTAGTATTTTGGGTGTGAGTTTCAGAATTTGATATCAATTATTTTGTGCGGGGCACACTATACAAGTGAAATCTCCTGAAAAAGGCCAAAAATTGGCAAGTTGTGGGGAAGCTACCGTAAATTCCAATTGGCACATCCAATTTTGATCAGACATGTGCCATTGCAGAGAAAAAATATCAGAAAAATACATAAGAGAAATTTTCATACCCAGAAGGGCCAAAAATTGGGAGACACAACAGAAGAAATATTGTCTAGCAGAACCACCTCAAAATGAAGGTTCAAAAGTGATACTTGGCCAACATGCCACCCAAAAAGGGAACTTCTACACCAAATAAGCCTCCAGAAAATCCTACTTGGACTCTTGATGAAGGTGAAGAAATGCATTAGGGACATAAATGAACTACAAATAAGATGGATTCAATGGAAACTAAGTTCTTGGATACTAAGATGGATTCAATGGAAGCTAAGTTGGACACTAAGATAGATGGTTTTAAAAGGGAGATCATGGAAGTATTGAAAAATTTCATATGGAAGACACACGAAATTGAAAATGCATCCCATAGAGAATTCATGATGTGGACACAAGGAAGGTGAATCAAGAATGGAGAAACTCCAACTTTGGTTTGAAGACCAACCCGTTCCTAAGATTGACATGAGGGAAGTTTGATGGCAGGACCCAATCTCATGGATATTAACTGGAAGTGGAGCAGTCTTTGATCTCCATAATGTGCCACATACACAAAGGTACAAATTGCTTTATATTTAGAACCTAATCAATTTTTTGGTATCTATGGCTTTGTTCCCACAAATCAATTGTCACTTGGACAATTTTCACCCGGAAGAAATGATATCACACTATGAGGGATACAAGGCAATACCTTCTTGTAATTTGGTAAATCTCAAGCAAAGGGTTGATTGCGAGCACATTAGGTACTTCAGATTGAATATAAAGGTATCGATATTCCAGATGAGCACTTGATTGATGTATTCATAGGAAATTTAAAGGATAACATTCAACATGAGTTCTCCTTTGGAGCAAATCATTGGAGGCATTTAAGGTGGCAAAGAAATGTTGAAAGTAAAAATACAGCTATATTTCAGAAGGACCTATCCTAACATATATAGAGAACAATGCTCCTTCTCCTAAAACACCTCAACCTACAAAGGTTGACACCTCAACAATTGGAGGAAGAAAAAGAAAAGGTTTATTCTTTAATTGTGACTGACAAATGCAGTGGGGACATAAGTGTGGTGAGAAGAAATTATTCTGCATAGGCTGAAGAGGAGAGAAGAACAAGTTGAGAACCATCTCAAGATGAAAACATAGAAACCATTTCGTCTGAAGAGTTAACTCACCGATATCATACAGTACATTGGGTACGATTAGCACTCCTCAAAACCCTCAATATTGAAGGATACATCAAAAGAAAAGGTAATAGTCCTAATTGATTTTTGAAGTACTCATAATTTCATTCTTGTAAATTAGCCAAAGATCTCAATTGTTTTATTATCAGTGAGTTTTCCAAGTAATGATTGCAGATGGAGGAACTATCAATTGCTTTCGAGAAAATGCAATAAGATCAATCTTACTATGGAGTATGTAATGAATAGTCCTAATGATTTCTATACCCATGGGTGAGTGGGGAAATGTTGTACTAGGAATCCAATGGTTACAATCATTAGAACGGTAACCTTTAATTTTCAAGAACTTTCATGAATTTTTATTGGAAGGAAAAGAGATTGAGTTGAGAGGTATCAGAGGCACAGTAAGGTGATAAGCCCTAGCGGCATGACAAAATTATTGAAAAAGGGGCATCAAAGGCATTAATGCACAACTATGTCATTAGATGTTCAAACATCTAAGACATCTATTCCTCAAGATCTCAAAGGATAATTGATAAGCATTCCAAAGTATTTGAAGATATTCCCAAGGCCTCCCACCCATGAAATCATGATCATGAAATTCACCTAATTCACAGAGGTGTTCCTCCTAACATCGAGACATCTGAGATGCCCTTATGCCGGAAGAGTGAAATTGAGCATGGTTGAAGAAATGTTGAAATTTGTGGAGCCCTAGTAAGTTCTTACTCTGTATCAGTGTTAATGGTATTCAAGAATGATAGCTCATGGTGTATGTTCAGTTATAGAGAACTCAACAAGATCCTTTATTAAAGATAAGTTTCCCATTCCCATTGATTGATGAATTGTTAGATGAACTACATGGAGCAATCTATTTCCTGGAATTGGATCTCATTGAGGTATCATCGGTCGAATGAAGGAAGAAGATAAACCAAGAACAGAGCATTCCGAACTCATAGAGGCCATTATGAATTTTTGGTCATGCCTTTTGGCCTTACAAATGCACCTTCCACATTCAAGGGTTGATGAATTCCATTTTCAAGCCCTTCCTTGAAAATTTGTGTTAGTATTGTTACGATGATATACTAATCTATAGCAAATCTTAGGAGGATCATGTGCAACATGTTGACAAGAGTGCTACAACTACTAAGCGAGCAACTATATGCTAAACCATCCCAAATGTTTCTTTGGAGTAAAAAGATGTAGAGTATTTGGGTCATATTGTATCTCATGAAGGTGTTTATGTAGACCCTAACAAGATTAAAGGCCATGATGAATTTGGGCCCGATTCCCAAAACATTAAAAATCTTAGAGTATTTTGGGTTTGTGGTTTCTACCCAAGTTTGTTGAACTATGGAAGAATACTTGACACCCAACTATAGCACTAACTAAGAGGATGCATTTTCATGGACTCGGAGGCAACTATTTTGAACAACAAGAGGTGATGTGTAAATCTCCTGTCTTGAACACTCCATACTTCACAAAAAAAACCTTTATGATGGAATGTGATGCCTCGGGAAATGGGTGATGGCGTCCTAATGCAGAAGGAAGGCCCTGGCTTTTGAAAGTCACGACCACTCAAGGGAAGAGACTTACACAAACCCATTTATGAGAAGGAAATGATGTAATGCACATGCATTGAAAAAATGGCATCCTTACCTAATGGTAGGCACTTCAAGGTCAAAACAGATCATGATAGTCTCAAATGCTTCTTGGAACAAAGACTATCTCGGAAGAACAAAAAATGGGTAACCAAGATATTGGGCTATGATTTTGAAATCGTCTATAAAAGGGAAGAAAAATGTAATTTGTGGCCGGATGCACTCTCAAGAAAGGATAGCTGATGTTGAGGGACTTTTCTTTGTGCTATCTCGATCATCAACCGATTGGATAATAGAAGCAAGGGATGAATGGAAAAATGGCGAAAAAGTGGACTCTCATCCAAAGGTTGCAGGAGGATTCCGGTGCATCAGATACATTTACATGGAAAAATGATTCACTATGGTACAAAGATGCAACTTATATTTATGTAGAACTCCCAACTCAAACAAAAGGTACTATTGGGGTACACTGTCCAATAGGAGGCACTCGGGATTTTGAAAACCTACCATAGAGTCAAAGTATTTTTTTTTGGGATGGCATTAAAAGTGATGTTCAAGTTTGTGGCGAGGAAAATGTTTGTTTGCCAACAAAATAAGGTGGAAACAATTAAGACCCCGGGTCTTTTGCAACCATTATCAAATGCAAATTAGGCTTTGGGGAGGTTTCCATGGATTTCATCAGGTTACCAAAGTTTGAAGGAAAGAGTATCATCATGGTGATTGTTGATAGACTAACCCAAGTATGCACACTTTTGTGCACTCTCATCCTTCAAAGCTGATACAGTTTCCACCACATTCATGGAACAATTCAAAATCTACATGATATTAAAGATTGTCCAATAGTGACAGATATCCCATCTTAACTGGACATTTTGGACATAATTATTTTCTTGTTTGGGTACTCAATTGGCTCATAACTCATCTGATCATCCTCAATCTGATGGACAAGGCGAGATAGTGAACAAATGTGGAAGGCTACCTTAGTTGTTTTGTCTCCGATAAACAAACACAACGGTTCAATGGGTTACCCTTGGTAGAATGGTGGTATAACACTTCCTTTCCTGCTGCAACAAAAATGACACCAATATGGCGCCTATGGATACACCCTCCTTCATCCTTATTCTCTAAAAGAAAAATCTAAAGAGTTCAAGCGGTGGAAGATCACATGAGAATCAACAACAAATTCTCCAAATCTTAAGGACAGCCTGACCATGGCACAAAATCATGAAACAACAAGAAGATCAACATAAGTAGTGAAGAAGTTTTTTGAAGTAGAGTTGGGTATTTTTTAAGACTACAACCATGCAAACAAATGTCCCTCGAGCAAGCCAAGAAGGATAATGGTATACCCAAGGTACTGTGGCCCCGCTAGGTGTTGCAAAGATTGTTACTATGGCATACAAATTGGGTTACTGCATCTTCAAGTACACCCGGAGTTTTCCATGTTTCATGGCAAAAAGGTTACATAAAATGACAAGATCGGTTCAAACTATATTGCGAGCAGCGAGGAAGGAAAAATCATATTGGAGCGAAGCCATCAGCGACACAGAATTCACCGGCTGAGGAATATATCCATTTTAAAGTATCTCATTAAATGGAGAAACTACGGTTGAAGATTCCACTTGGGAAGATGAGTCTTTTATACATAAGCATCGAGATTTACTCAAGCATTTGTGGAAACACTTGTCTCAAGAGGAGGAGCATGTTAAGCCCTAATATTGGCTCATTACCCTTTAATTGAGGCATGTTAGATTAGTAATGCTATTTTATTTATTTGGTTTAGGCCATTAGTTGTAATTTAGATTAGTAATGTTATTTTATTTATATGCGGCTTGAGGCCATTATTTGTAATTATACCTCTAGTCTCCTATACCAAGGAGACATTTTCATTTGAATCATCTTGTGCTTGAACATTATATACCAAGGAGACATTTTCATTTTGAATCATCTTGTACTTGAACATTTAGGTGGGGTAAAAGGAGGTTGCCCCCTCGAAGAGGCTTATTATCTGAAATTATCTCTTTTTCAAGGCATTGAGTACTTTTCCTGAGGTTTTTATAGGCTATATTGATGTTTGGTTCTTAACAATCATCTTCTTTTTGTGTAACGTTACATTGTACAAATATCGACTTAACTAATTTACTTGTGGGGAGTTGGGATACCCAGCGTGGAGAGGAGTGGTAGCTCGGCCTTGCGAGGCAAGATGGGAGTTAAATGAAACCTATGGATAGTGTGTGTGGCCCCTTTGCAACTCGGAGGGCTAAGGGGGAAGAAGAGTACCCGTAGCATTAGCTGGGAGGTACCAGTGAGGTCTCGATGGTCAGAGAGTGGGAGGTGCATGGAGCGCAAGATGGCAATCGGAGCGAGCGAACATGCAACGATATGCTTTTTCGGATGAATGATAGAATGTTGTAGGATGTATGATTTATATCTACATGTGTATTGAGTAGGTAAACTGATTGTCTCGTATCATGACTGAAATTTTTATAGTCTAGCTGAATGATTGGTTGATTGAATTCTAGGGCCTTCATCTCCCCACATATCATGGCCACTCTGTGTGTTGATTGTGACCTTGAATTTGATAGCTTCGTCCTTAGGTCATCATTCCTCACCTGAGCAGCCGTCCAGGAGCCTGATCTACGGTCATCACCTTAGCGTTAAAAGACCTGTGGATCTCAACGCCCTGCTTTTCTGTGCGAGGATGATGAAGCGAACGTCAAACCTATATGTCGTCCACCTTTGTTGTTGTCCTTGGCTGAAGGTTTCCTTGCCCCTAGATGTGATTATCCAACTCTGCCCTTTTGTTTGTTGGCAAAGATTTTCTTCATCCTTGGCTTGTTTTTTTTATATTATCTCGTCATTATCTCGTTCTTTTTACCCCGTGTGTATAGTTGGATGGATAAATTTTAACTCTGCGTTGTTCTTGGATAAATTTAAATAGGCATGGTGTTGGTATCCTAGAATGCCAAAATGAATCCATTCCCTGTCTGCGTCCATATAATCTGCATCCTAGAAATGAACATAAAAAAAAAAACAAAAAAAAAAAAACAAATGTTTGTTATTTCTGTCAATGAATTCAGTTTTTTTTTTACTCGGAATTGATATGCTTTAAATTTTGAAAACTCTATAACGAATCCTGTCAGCGTTACTTTTTCTGGAAAATGATTTTTCCTATGCCTATAATTTCAACACAAAATATTAATTTATCTCTGCAATTAGAATGGTACTGGAACAACATCATTAATGGTTTCCACTATTTACACCATGAATTTTTAAAGCCATCCACCCTACTAGTCCATGCATTATAAATGTAGGGTGTGTTGTGTAGACGTAGGCCAGTCCATGTGTTTATAAACACTATTGTACATACCGTGAATGACATCGAAGTATGCTTATGGGTAAAGGCAGTGGTCTGGTAACTATCAATTGGTGTGTCTGTGGATGATGAGGTGAAGAGTATCGATTTTACCCCATGCCAGAAGCCTCCACACCTTTAATTGTTTATGGTGTGACTAGTAGTAAAATTGTTATGGAATGTTTTATTTGGCAATTTTAGATTTGAGTGTTGACGCCTTAGCTACCTGCGAGCAAGACATGTCAATACTCAAGCTCTTGAAATGTCTACATATTATGTAGATGACACTATCTTCACTCTCAGCATAACAACAACACTTCTGCACTACTCCTTTTGTTTCACAGCATTCTAGTTCTTTCAACTTCTATATTAAACACAATTGTTTGGAAAATATCTTGACCTCCCACACTTGCAAGTAAAATCCTTCATTTCTCGTTATGGTTTATTGTGCGTCTTTGTTTAATTATACAGTACCATCACTTATGTTTACTAATACATTCCTCATTTCCCATTATTTTTTATTGTATGTCTTTTTGTGTAATCATATAGCTCCATCACTTATTGTTATTGTGTGTCTTTTGGGTAATCATACAGTTTCATTTTCTCTTCCTTTAGGCTACATTCAAGAGTTATTTAATATTTATTTTGTCTTGACTAAGCCCACTGTAGTATTAGATAAAGGCCACTAGGTTATCATGTTAAAACAACCCATTTTGTCTTGAGGTTAATTATGTTTTATTGTTGATCTTCTTATTATTGCTTCTAGGTTAATTGTTTTTAGCTTAGTTCTTATCTCAACTAGTCTTTAATGGGCAAAGAGGTTTAAAAATAGGTCAAGAGAACATCTCATGAAGAATTTCCATCAACCTGTTTAACCATCCATTAAAGTGCAATAACTCTTCTTTGATAAGAATAATCTATTAAACCCAATCCAGTTGAACATGCGAGTAATGATTGGATGATGAGCTTAGTAAAATTCTCTAAGTTAGTGGAACAACCAACAATTTATTTTTGAGAATTTAAATTACTTCTTACCTTCTCTTAGAGCATTTGATTGAACACTAGATCTATTAGAACTTACATATATATTATTCTATAAAACCTATAATATAATGGGAGCCTTAAGAAAATAAATGCACAAAGGATTTCATGATTATTAATGATTCCCTTAGTGATCTAAGGTATTGAGTGATAGGTATATTTATAATAATGACTTAGATAAGTAATTCATTTAATGATTTCACATTTATTGAATTTAATTTAATCATTCAAGAGAGTTTACAATGTGACTTGCCACAAATAATAATTAACAATTGGGTATGTTATGCCACCCAAGGAAAAAGTAAATGATGTTTGCCTGTTGAAGAATCTTATTTTTACCTCATGTAAGATCCTTATATTTATTCAAGTTAGGGTGAAGTGTTTATCAATTAATTGAAATTGTGCCCTAAAGTAATGTGGAAATTGTAGAGACCTAATTTAATTAAATCCAAAAATTCATACAATTAAACATATAATTCCTTTCTCATTGCATAAATAATTCATTCACCATCATATAAGCATAAATATTCAACAAAAATTAAAATTTATCCAAAGCATGAAAATAACTCAGCAAATTCATAATTAAAATACCTCCTTCTGATGCTAATTTCCGTTGATCTAGTTGTCCTTTCCCTGCTGCCTTGCCCAACTTGATGCACTAACCAAGCTCTGCCCAAACCGACTAACCACGCAACTATATGTCATAGAAATACATGCCACATAAAATACAGTGCTCCTCCAAAATGCTTCCTTCCCCAAAGATAATCCTCCCCCCATTTCTCGTAGGACTCTTCTGTCATATCCCCCCTTCACCGACTCTGATCCCCTTCATTAATTTCCTTATCTCCTCCTTTATTACCTTATCCCCTTCTTTATTATCTTATCCCCTCCTTTAGTATATTATCCTTAATTTAATGCTTCACTTCCCCCCTACATACGTAAAGTATTTAATAAAATAAATTAAAATTATTAATCCCCTTTAATTCATTACACAACCTTTAATGAGTCAATTGATTAATAAATAAATAAGTAATTAATTAATATTATTAATACTAATCATTGTTTAACTAAAACCATATTAGGACAATTAATTATCTAATTAATTTTACTTAATAATCCCTATGCATCTATTTAACCAGGGTTGTTACAGAATTGTGATTTATTGAGGTATTCTAACCTTTTACGCATTTATAACCAAGTTGATTACTCTCATGCCTTTAGAAGAATGTTGACATGTGAGTGAATCAGTTAATAAAATCAATTGTGTGCACTAACTTATAAAGCAATGTATGATGATAGATATCGAGATTCTCGCGTGTATCGGAATTAATATCATGATGATAGTCTTAGATAATAACCTTCTTACGGAATGGAGTTTCAATGTACTGCGTGATGGTTCTAGTCATTTTTATTCTTGTTGGTTGAGTTCGTACATTGCTTCCAGGTGAATGATGTTCTTATATGTTGGGTCGTCATATTGTGGTGGTGTGAGTTACTTGCGCCTTGTTAGTATTCTTGTTGCATTGTCGATTATAATGACATCGTTACCTTCACACACACACAAAAAAAAAAAAAAAAAAAAGCATACTTGTTATGGGAGGCTTGTTGTCATGGTAGCGGGGAGGTTCGTTATATAATTAAATTATAATTAATAGATCTCTTCTGTAACAAAGTTAAGGAAATTAATACAAAATCTCTTAAAGTCAAGTGAAGACCCTTACAAAAATGTGGGTTTTTCTGAATAGTACTAAACCATAGCCTACAAATCGTTTCCTAATGTAATTCTCTTTCATAAATGTTATCTGAGTTGTAAAATGGGTATGTGTTGTTCCTTGGAATGTCTAAAACACAATGCTTGATGCATACCTCCTCCTTTGAATTCTGTATTGGTTACCTTCTTCCAAAATCACTTGTTATGGGAGGCTTGTTGTCATGACGAAACGAGAGGTTCGTTATATAATTAAATTATAATTAATAGATCTCTTCTGTAACAAAGTTAAGGAAATTAATACAAAATCTCTTAAAGTCAAGTGAAGACCCTTACAAAAATGTGGGTTTATGTGAAAAGTACTAAACCATAGCCTACAAATCGTTTTCCTAATGTAATTCCCTTTCATACATGTTATATGAGTTGTACAATGGGTATGTGTTGTTCCTTGGAATGTCTAAAACACAATGCTTGAATGCATACCTCCTCCTTTGAATTCCACATTGGTTACCTTCTTCCAAAATCAAACACAAGTTTTTTGAATCATGAAAATTTCTTCCTTTTAGTGCAGTTCATACCAACAGAGGTTTTTTAAATTATTTTCTACTACCATATATTCTCAAATATGTAGGATTTGCATGGTTGAAAGTGTTTTCTACTACCATATATTCTGAAATAGGTTTTTCATGGTTTAACATGTTGTCTACTATCATATATTCTTAAATAGATATACAATGATACAATCTTGTATGTTTGGCAGTTCACTTTTTTCTTTTCCATCAATTGAGTTTGCATATTCTTAAATATATAAACGACAACGCATTCTTGTATTATTTAGAAGATCTCATATGCATATCTTTCCTTTTGTTTTTCCTTTAGTTTTTTTTATTAGTTAAGTTCATCTATGTAACCAATTTATTTAACATCTCATATGCCTATATTTCCTTTAGTTATTTTTATTAGTTAAGTGCATCTATGTAACCAATTTATTTAACAGATCTCATGTGCCTATCTTTCCTTTAGTTATTTTTATTAGTTAAGTGCATCTATGTAACCAATTTATTTAACATATCTCATATGCCTATCTTTCCTTTAGTTTTTTTATTAGTTAAGTGCATCTATGATCTCATATGCCTATCATTCCTTTAGTTTTTTTTATTAGTTAAGTGCATCTATGTAACCAATTATTTAGCAGATCTCATATTCCATTTCCTTTAGTTTTTCCTTTAGTTTTTCTTTTTATTTAAGTGCATCTATATAACCAACGGGGTCATTAGTAACTAGAAAAAAAAAAAAATCTTTTAATATAAAATTAATTTGCTAAAATTATTCTGCCTAAATTATTTGATGATATGTCAATAGAATCATATTTTTTTAGTAGTTACGTGCATCTATGTAACCAATTTCTTTAGGAGATCTCATATGCCTATATTTCCTTTAGTTTTTCCTTTAGTTTTTCTTATTAGTTAAGTGAATCTATGTAACCCACAGGGTCATTAGTAACTAAAAAAAATAAAATTCTTTTAATATAAAATAAATTTGCTAAAATTATTCTGCCAAAATTATTTGATGATATGTCAATAGAATCATATTTTTAACAATCCACGGTGAAAATAAAATGAAACATTTATATTAATACATAGCATAAAAGTATTTAAAAGTTTTATGCTTAATTTAATGCATTGTAAAAATGAGAATATACAAAACATTAGTTCATTACTAGTTAACTTTGCCAATTTTTTCCATAAACTTTGAGGAATCAAACATGAGACAATAAATTCATATTTTGAATTCCAAAATTATCAAATATGTGTGTGTGTGTGTGTGTGTGTGTGTGTATTATAATCAAAGTCTAAATAGTTACACTATAAAATACATAAGTTCCACATACATTTTAGGATGATAACAAAAACTAAGACATTTAACTCCAAAATTTTGGACTCTAAGTCATCGCTTTCAGAGAAATCACTTCATACATGTAATTCAATACTACAAAAAAAAAAAAAAAAATTACAATTCAAACTTGTAAAATAATACAAATTTCAAAAATTGTGATTAAAATAAAATTTATATACATACCAAAAGAGTTAAGTATCATCCTCCAACATACTCTTTCGCACAAAATATATTGTAATCATATTTTCCACCAAATATAATTTAGACATATGTACCAATAAAAAACAATAATAAAAAAACAAATAACACATATTAGCATATATATTGTAAGTAAATATTAAATAAACAATAAGAAATAATAGCATACTCAACCACAGTTAAACAGATTTAAGATAGTTAATCTCCAATTAAACATACATGATTTAAACAATTTGTAAATCTTATCTAAAATCATAAATAAATTTAAAGAGAAAAATTATGTTCTTGTGAAAAAAAATTGTGAGTTAGAGTTAGATAATAATCTGAAAATAAATATAGAACTGTGTATGAAAAAAGTTCACAAATCTCCATATTAAGTCATTCTTCCAATGAAATACTTATCTACTTGTGGATAAATTCCCAAATCCTTTAGGTGGAATTCTCCTTGTGGATAAGGTCCCAAATCCTTCAGGTTAAATTCTCATCCCACGCGATGTTATTGTGTTCTTGGTAAAAAAAATTGTGATTTAGAGTTAGATAATAATTTGAAAATAAATATAGAACTGTGTATGAAGAAAATTCACAAATCTTCGTATTAAGTCATTCTTCCAATGAAATACTTATATCCTTGTGGATAAAGTTTCAAATCCTTCACGTGAAATTCTCCTTGTGGATAAGGTCCCAAATCCTTCATAAATTCTCATCCCAGGTGTTGATAATATTTACACAACAATAAAATACTAATCTCCTCAGTAGTAAAATACTTCTCTCCTTTTTTGCAGTGGTCATATAATCAAATTCTATGATGCCCTTTCAAACTAAGGGACTCATAAATCTCCATATTAATCCATTCTTCCCAAAAACTACTTATTATCTAAAAAAGTTCTCAAATCTCCATTTTAAAATCCATTCTTCCGGAAAATACTTATCTCCTCTTTCTGCGGTGGAATATATGTTCTCATATCACCTTGCATGTACATGAAGAAACCACAAATATGCACATGTATATTAATTCATTCTTCAAAAACCATTTAAATGGGATGTATTCATATTAGATATAATGAAATTCTCTTTGAAATTATGTTTGAGCTATCTCACATATACAATATGTAATGTACCTCAAATTTGTCATAAAAAGAAAAATCTCTTCTTAGGGACATTAATCTTCAATTCCTTAAACAGACTTATAATTAAAAGAAAGTAGTATTTTATCTCGATTTTTAAACTCTGATAGGTTTTCCTAAGTTATGAATGTAAATGATGACATTACTATGCATGTTTACACACATTGAACAGAGTTTCCTAAATAGGCATACCCCACAGTCTAACATTTTTCTTTCAATTTTAAGTCATGCTAACATTCAGATGTAGATATATGTATATACATTGTGTTAGCTTAGAAATCTACTAGGCTTAAGACTTCGAGTCCTAAACTCTCCTCTAGCAACACACTTCCATACTTGCATGCAAGGTTAAACTCAAAAGACTATACGAGAAAAACTCATATACCATACATAACGTATTGGGGTCGGGGTTATACACCTTGGAGAAGTGTTGGTTTAACATAAAGTGTTTGGCCTTTCTTTGTATGGCCAAAGTCATCGAAAATCATTCTCGGTAATTTGTTGGTTGGGTAAAGGTCTTCCATTCACTAATCGACATAACGGTTTTCTGGTTAGAAAAACCTTATGCTAACAATTCGTTTAACTCTACCTAATATAAATGATGTCTAAACTAAATGATGTGATAACTGGACTAGTAGTAGTTAGAGGTTAATAGTTTCCATATTGTAGAATTACGAGGGAACTACCCTTTACTTCATAACCCATTAAATATGAAAGGAAATTTTATGTCAGTCGAGAGTTAAACCTTTGACCCAACAATTAGTGGAGGCATTGTGTATGTGAAAAATGAGGGCCATCACCTAACCCTCCATCCAATATGAACGTTCCAACTTAGTTCCATCACATGGTCTGTTCCTCCCATTGTACCATCAACATTCACTCTGCGTGGTGTGAGTTCTTTAAGGTTACATCAATTTTAGGGTTGCATGTAGTTTTCTTTTAGGGTTAGTCATCTCCTACATTTATTCATTTCTTTATGTGCCATTAATTTGTGTTGAGTCTCTTCAAGACTTCACCAGAAATATGCCTCAGAAGTCAATCAATAAGTCAAGAACCACGTTGTAACTGCACGTTATAATTATCCAAATTAGGGAAATTCCCTTCAGCATGTTTTTTAATAATGTTTTATGTCTTGGTTGGGTATCCTGTATTTCATTTTACTTGGGTCTTTTGTTTCACAACTACGAGATGATCCTTATAACTGTAAATTTCCTCTTAGAAAGATTTCCAAAATTTCATTCAGCATAGCCATATATAAATAGGTGTTTGGGAACTCTGTGAATCGAACCAATTTGTTATAGGAATATGTTCTGTATCCTGCATTGTATTTAAAATTTGGGTCATCTTTTTCATTCCAATTCTTTTAATGTATGTGCATGTGTCAAAGGCCAGTCAAGGCTAGTAAACAGGAAAAGGATGTTGACTTTGTGTTTTCTTTTCTTTAATTAAACCTTCTCTCAGTCGATGCTAGCTAGACTTTGATGGTGTTATTTGACCTGCAGCTTTTAAATTCAATGTTTGCATTTTAAATAATGTATTTGGCATTTTCTCATTATACAAATCATGCAATTCAGACTTCACTGTAAATTTTGTTTGTCTGTTTCTTTCCTGAAGTGTTTCGATTCATTTGATTTGGTACTCAATGCTAATAATGGGACCTTGTGATTGTGAGGGTACCCATCAAGAACTCTTTGGCTCCTCTGCCCCTTTGGTATGGGATGTTACTCAACCCAACACAACAGGGAATGTATATCAGATTTTTCAATCGCAAGTTAAGTGTGACTTTGCATAAGCCTTTATGTTACTCATCATTTTTTATTTATTTTAAGTTATATTCATCTTATCTCTATTGAACAATATTAATCGTGTTTTGTGAAATCTTGTATAGGTATTTCGGTCATGCAAGGGTTGTGGATGTTGATCCTTATTACGTGCATCAGAGTTATTCGGGTTCCCTCTAGCCCCTCTCAAGAAGTACCCTAGGCAGCTAAGGATTAATAAGATTTAATCTTAAAAAGTTATCCTTGTGGGTGAAGATTTGTTTTATTTAATGATAGTTGATTCTTTATCTCCGTAACTTACTTTTACGACAGAGTATGAGGATCAAGCCTTAATATTGTATATTCCTAAGACTGATGTATATCAAACATTGCTATATCATTATTCGAAAAGAGGTTGATTGATATGGGAATATGAATAGATCCTTTTGAATCCTAGCATGTTCTTCAAACCTTTCTGGGATGAATAATATTGTGAATAGTAATTCTATTTTGACCCCTTCCTATTTATTTTGTATGTTGTAAAGGAATTCAATTGATCCTGTATTTATTCTTGTGGCCTTACTTTTGAATTTTTATTACAGTAAGCCTTAGGCATATATAATTGAAAGGTTATGGATGAATATCCTTTAGTTCTTTTTTATCACTACTGTAACGTTTTATTCAGAATTTTAAAATGGCGTTTTGAGTCATTCGTTTTCTTTATAAATTGTATTGAGTCTATGCAATAGATAATTAAAAGGATCTGAGGCTATCAGTGTAGTAAAAAATGTATGTGTAACTTGAAGATACGACTCTGTAATTATATCCATGATGCTCCCTTTATATATAAGGCCATTCCTTTTGGTGCTTTATTTGCACAATTGGTTTCCACATAACTATTAGAACAATTAACATATTAACTATATAATATGTGTACATATGTATATAAATATATATTACCATTTCTAGTATAGGAATCAACTCAAACGATTGTGTCGATTGCCAAACATAAATACACACACACACACACACACACACACACACACATATATATATATATATATATATTTCATGAATTCCTATCATAGTAGATTTTTGTCTTGATTTTGGATTTTAATATGTACACAAATGGAAATCTAAGTTAAGTACTATGGCTCTGTGTATTTACCTATAGAAAATAAAATCTCATATATATATCTACATAATTCAGTTCCACTGATATTACATGCATAGACAATTTACACAACAAAAATTACAATTAGCTGGGGATTTACCCTACAGTCTTTATATCATTACAACAAAAATCTAATGGCAATGATGTTCACTCAGCAATATAATCCAACATAAATAATCCATTCAGAACTAGTTTTTGAGACATTTTGTTAGTCCTTAAATTCAACAATATTCAATAAGATCTTCATCCATGGCACTACTTATATTCAGAATTAAGCAGATACATCCTATCAGTTACCAAACCATAGAAAATTCAGCTAGATAATAGAGTAGGATGACATATCTAAAAATTTGTTGAATAACAAATGGAAAAACCACGTTCCTCCCAACCTTAGAATAGAACAGCCAAATCACTTGTCCCATTCTCCCCCTAGCCTGACCATGAATCCATGAGGGTTAAATCAAAACTTCTCCTCAGCAAGAGTCCTTCAGTTTTCAACAAGTCCTCCCCTTGCCTCACACTCAACAATAGTGTTCATAACAACAAGAGATAAATTATTTTTCCCCCGCATACTAGGAAATGTACCACCTCCTCCCATATTCCATATATGCAAAGTCATTTATGCCTAGGTCTTTCCCCCCCCCCCTTGGGAATTTTTGTATCTTTCCAAGTTTTTGATTTTCAAGGGATTCCAATGGCCAAAGTCTTGATTTTCCAGTTATAACAATCATCCCTCAGGTAGTTCCATCATGTTCCCCACTCATCGAGTCATGGTCAGCTGATTTCAACATGGATGGTCCATTCGTCCTTCAACAATAATTATAAAATATTTTGTTTCATACAAGTGTCACAATCAAGTAGTTATTTGGGTCAAATTAGATATGTGCCCAACAGTCATAACTATTAATTTCAATTAACTAAATTTGAAATTTGAAATTTCCATAAATGGAAAAAAATTTCAATTTCAAATTTACCAAAAAAAGAAATAATTTCTCCCTCCAATGTAATGGACCCCAAATTCACCATAAAAAAAAAATTCTATGACACATCTTAGTTTCGTTTAAGCTTAGAATTTAAGAGAAGGTAAGATTAATTTATGTCCATAATGACATTATTACACCAGTCTAGTTTACTTCGAACATAAAAGCTTATGTGGATAAATTATGTCCATAATTCTATCACTTCCCTTAACTCTCAAACTACTCCAACATACTTATATGTATATAAGAAATATCTAAACTTAGGTCGAAGGAACCTTTGAGGTTTAGAGACTTAAAGTTCAGGGTTGTGCACACAGAGTTTTACCTCTAACAGGTCGCACAGGAGAGTAACTAAAATGAACGGTGGAGACACTTCGAGGAGAAGTACCGAAGTTGTGAGAGTCGTTGGATCTTGCAGAGTAGCGAGGAGATTAGGGCTGAGTGTCTTCCAACACTCTAAGTCATTTAATTTTCTCTATTTTAGAGTTAGGGGTTTGGAGCGACAGGTGATTATGGAGTCGCTACATCATGAACTCTTCGTTCATGAAATCATGAAACGATTGACACCATTCATCAAGAAGGACATGTGGCGAGTGGTCCAGGTTCGGGGAAAATCCTGAAAGGTTGTCAATTGTCGATCCAGTGGGATTGTGGTCATCAGTTCAAGAGGAATTTGTACCATTGATCTCTCAAGGGGGATATTTCGGCATTTCGGGTCTGAGAGTTCGAAGGACCTAGAACAGGAGGAATGCTTGCATCGTGATTCCCCAAATCGTGAAAAGCTGGTAGCGCTTTGATGTTAAGTGTGTGGTCACAGAGTGGTGGTCATGTGGATAGAGGCTAACGGCGATCCAGAACCGTTAATCCCTTTTCGACGTTTCTGCAACCGAGAGTTGGAAGGACAAGGGGTCTCGAATTGTCAAAGTAATCACTTCTGCACATTTAACTATGCTTTTAATTGCGAGGTTGGACTTTCATGACTGCTAGAACAATATGTATTTTTACTGTCTTCTATATGTGCATATAAAGGCGTATATTATCATTCTTGCTGTAGGGAATTCGCTTTAACTCTCCATTAACATATGTACTATTTCCACCTATAAGTATGTACATACCTATATCTTTCTCTAAATATATGTAGAGCTATTCATTATCCTAGGTATAGTTTCATCTTGATTCTGGCTTAATAATTGGAAGGCTTAGTTATGTGATACAGTCCTGCATCTTCACTTACAAAAAATATAAACAAGCAAGTATATCTACCTAACTTGGGTCTCATTCTTACACACCAGTAGCTTACACATCAAGCATAGTTAACTTGAAGGATCCCATCTTGTTATCTACAGTTTATGCCATTAAACAATAGTCTAATTACAAAATTTGGAATACTTAAAGGTCTATGACCTCATGGCAAGCAGAACTCTTAGGAAAAATCACGCTAAAAATCTTCTTAATTAGTTTAATACTTTCATATACAATAATTTCTATACTTGTCATGCCCTGCACAAAGTGACTTGTAATATGATCTGTTATTTCTATTCTACCTCTATCCTGGATGAAGCTCCTACATCGTTTATACTAGTCCATTCATTATAGTATTAGAGTTGTTCCTATAACAAATAATTCCTACTATGTTCCTGCAGTTTTGTGAAAAAACAAAGGTCAATCGGGTTTCGACGATTACAAATGTCGAACAAAAAAAAAACAAAAGACCACACTATTTGCCGAATCGTGAAATACAGAAAGACTATGGGACCAACACTTCGGGGTTTCAGGGTTCAAGATTTCACGGTTTCAAATGCCAAACACCAACACACTACAAATCCCAAATTGTAAAAAACTGAATGGAATGTGGGACCAACACTTTGGGGTTTCGGGGTTTGGGATTTCGCGATTTCAAATGTCGAATATCAACACACAACAACTCCCAAATTGAGAAAATGTGGATGGAATGTGGAACCAAGACTTCGGGGTTTCAGGGTTCAGGATTTCTCAATTTCAAATGTCAAATATCAACACACAATAACTCCTGAATTGTGAAAATGTTGATGGAATGTGGGACCAACACTTTGGGTTTTTGGGGTTCGGGATTTCAGGGTTCAAAATTTCAGGTTTTATGAACACCTGACACACAAGAAAAATGAACTAATAAATGTCAAATTGCGAAATGATATTATGGTGTGGGCCCAACAATTTTTGGTTTCGACGTTTGGTAAAGAAAACGAATTCCACATATATGTAACAAGCAAGTCTCGAATCCCGAACTATAAAATTTTGTATTTAATCTCTTTTAAAATCACCCGCTGCGACAAATAAACTTGGAATAAATAAATGATCGGGTTCGTAAATGGTAAAAAAAAATGAATATTGTTTTTTCTCAAAAAATGAATTTATCAAGAAATAAAATGAGTTTACAAGCTCAGTAACAGAAAATCATAATCGCAGAGTGAACCTCCAAAACAAGGAATAACCAAATCAATTCAGGAAACACTTCAATCTATCTTACCCTTTCTGTCTGGAATTACAATATAGGTCAAGTATTTATGGGAACAAAACATGCCCCTTTGACCTTAGGAAAAATTAAATCAAGGCGGTGATGGTATTTTGTGGCCCGCAAGGCTAAGTTAGCCACCGCTTGATAGTGAACCCTCATGTCTTGAAGGGTCAATATGGTCATCGATCTTTCGTCATAAAGCGGTGAAATAATTACAAACCAACAAGTTTTTTCCTATTACAGAAAAGGATTATGACACACCATATTTCTCCCATGGAAGTACTTGAATACATAATTAACATATACATATCACCAGTATAAATGATTATTTAACACAAAGAAGGAGTAGATCAACATATCTGAATTAGTGTTGTGGGAAGGCAAAGGGAACAACCACGTTCCTCCCAACGATAGAATAGGGAAGCCAAAATCACTTGCCTGATTCACCCCCTAGCCTGACCATAAGTCCATAAGGGAGAACTTGAAAATCTCCTCTTCAACAATGTCTTTCAATTCCAACTGATTCCTCTTGCCTCACACTCACATAGTGTTCATAAAAGCAAGAAAAAAAATCAATAGTGTCCTTTCCCAGCATACTTGGCAGCATCTTGCCTCCTCACATATGTTATTTATCAATTTTGCCCATGTCTTTTTCCCTCCCTTGGGAATTTTTGCATCTTTCTAAATCCCTAATTTTTAGGGACTGCCAATGGCGAAATCACTGATTTTCCACTTGTAATAATCAACCCAGAGGTAGTTCCAACATGTTCTCCACTCATGGAGTCATGGTCAGCTAAATTTAACATGGTTGTTCCATTTGTCCTCCTGCAATCAATATAAAATATTTTGTTTCCATACAAGTGTCATAGTCAAAGAGTTAGTTAGGTCTAATCAGGTCTCTACCCAACAGTCAAAATAATTAATTAAAATTACCAAATTTCAAATTCAGAATTTCCATAAATGGCAAACATTTTCCAAATTCGAATTTACTAAAAATGTAATAAATCTCTAGCAATTTTAAATTTAAAAAATATTTTATTTTTGGGGATGTCACATCCTTTCCCCCTTCGATAAAACACTGTACTCAGTGTTCGTTCCTTTCCTGGAATAGGATTAGATGATATTTCTGCAAATCTCCCTCCAACTCCCAAGTGGCCTCCTCAGGACTAAAGTGCTTCCATTGCACCTTTACTTGAGCAATGGCTATGTTCCAAAGTGTTATTTATCTCTAGTTCAGAATGTGCAGGGGTTCTACTTGGAACTTGCCTTCAGGTTCCACCTGCACCAAGTTCTAATCAATCCTATGAGTAGAGTCATGAATATACTTTTTCAGCAACGAAACATGAAATACATTATGAATTCTTAGATTAGTTGGAAGTGCAAGTTGATATGCTACGGGTCCAATTCGAGCTAGTATATCGAAGGGCCCACAAAGCCTGGGTGCCATATTGGCACAATTCCCTAACTTCAATGAGCTCTTTCAGGCTTTTACCTTCAAATAAACATGGTCTCCTACTTGAAATTCCAAGTGTCTTCTTTTCTGATTTGCATAGCTCTTTTGTCTGTCTTGTTCTTCTTTCAAGTTCGGTTATACCTTTCTTACCATGTTCTCCATTTCTTGGAGCATCTCTGGTTCAAACATGATTCTGTCAGTCAGGTTATCCCAGCTAATTGGATTCGTACACTTTCTGCCATACAGTATTTTGAAAGGGCTCAACTTAGCCAAAGTTTGGTACCCATTGTTATATGAACATTCTATCAAGTGCGGGTAGTCTTCCCACTTGCTTGGTTTTGTTCTTACATACATGCAAAGCACATACTCTATGATTTGGTTTGTCCTTTCGGTCTATCCATCTGTTTGTGGATGATAGCTTGTACTGAAATTCAAGTTAGTGTTTAGTCCTGCAAACAATTCCTTCCAAAAAGTGGATGTAAATTTTACGTCTCTGTCTGAAATCACCATTTTAGGAATACCATGCAGTCTAAAAATTTCTTTCATGAATATTTCAGCAATGTTTATAGCTTTAAAAGTAGACTTTACAGGAATAAAGTGTGCAGACTTACTAAGTTTATCGATTACAACCATGATAGAATCATTATGTTTCTGAGTTTTAGGCAAACCTGTTATAAATTCCAGTGATATAGTCTCCCATTTCCATTCTGGTACTTGTAATGGTTGTAATAGGTCAGCTGGATGTTGGTGCTCGGCCTTAACCTGCTGACAATCCTGGAACCTAGCCAAGTGATCTGTTGTTTCTCTCTTCATACTAGGCAAGAAAAATAGTTTTCTAAATGTTGTTATTGTTTTCTGGTAACCTCGATGGCCAGAATACAGTTTCTTATGCACTTCGTCCAAAATTGTTGATTTCAATTCTGTTGAATCTAGTATGTAAAGTCTGTTTTTAAGTCGTAATAGTCCTTTCTTTTCGATGCTTAGATTTGGTTTGTCAGAGTTGGAGGTCCTATTTTGTAATTCTGTCATTATCTTAGTGTAATTTCCATCGTTAATACCTTATGTCCTTATTCTTTATTCCAGATCACTTTCTGCCCTGCTGATGTTTATCTCAAATAACCAATGGAATCTTCTTCTTAAAGCATCTACTACTTTATTTTCCTTACCCTTGATATGTCTGACCTCGAAGTCGAATTTTCTCAAGAAGGCTAGCCACCTTTCTTGTCTTGCATTAAGATCTGGTTGGTTAAACAAATATTTCACCCCGCTATTATCCGTCAATACTAGGAATTTTTTGGCCATTATATAGTGTCGCCACATTTTTAAGGCATGTATTATTGTTGCCAATTCTAAGTAATGAGTGACATAATTTCACTTGTGTTCTTTTAATTTTTGGGACTTGTAACAAATCACGTGCCCTTCCTGAGTTAGGACACCACCTAGTCCCTCTTTACTTGCATCAACACAAACTGTGAAGTCTTTATCTAGGTTTTCTACCTTCAAAATGGGTGTCGATGTCAATAATTATTTTCGCTTGTTAAAGTTGTCTTGACACTTTTGTGACCAGTTAAACTTGGCTCCTTTTTTTTTTGTATTGACGTGATAGGGTAGGCTATCTTGGAAAACCCTTCTATAAATCTGCGATAATAACCGGTGATTCCCATGAATAACCATATATCTACCACATCCTTAGGTATTGTCCATTCCATAATGGCTTTTATCTTTACCAGGTGTATGGAAATACCTTTTGAGGAAATGACATGTCCTAAATATTGTATTTCTTTTTGATAAAAGTCACATTTGTAAAATTTTGGGTATAGTTTGTGTTTCCTTAATGTTTGTAGAACTATTGTTAAGTGTTCATCATGTTCCTCCTCCATTTTAGAATAGACCAAAATATCCTCGATAAATACTACTACAAACTTGTCTAAGTCCTGACTGAACATGTTGTTCATCAAGCACATAAATGTGGTTGGTGCGTTAGCGAGTCCAAAAGGTATGAATACAAACTCGTAGTGTCCATATCTTGTTCGAAAAGTTGTTTTGTTTATGTCCTCATCCTTTATCCTAACTTGATGATAACTGGATCATAAATCCAAATTTGAAAAGATCTTGGCTCCACCAACTTGATCAAACAGATCATTTATCCTTGGTAAGGGGTATTTGTCCTTAATGGTCATTTTGTTCAGTTTTCTATAATCGATACATATTCTTAGAGTATCGTCTTTATTTTTCACAAAGAGGACTGTTGCCCCCCATGGTGACCACTCGGTCTGATATACTCTCTGTCCAACAATTCCTGTAATTGGATTTTTAATTTTGTCAGTTATGGTAGACTCATTCGGTAAGTTGCTTTTGAGATAGGGTCTGAACCGGGTAGTAAGTCTTTGGAGATGTCTATTTCCCTTCTAGGAGTTAGTTCTGGTATTTCATCCACAAATGTGTCTCTGAATTCATGTAAGACAACAAAATCTTCTAACTTTGTCTTATCTTCTTTTTCTAATAGATTTGCCACTTGGATGGCATACACTTGACATCCCTTTCTAATACTTTTCTTGAGTTGCATCGCTGAAACTTGTCTGACTAATACAATTTTTCGTATGCCATGGGTTGTTCTAACAGTGCCAACATCATCTTTATAGCTAAGTATCTTTGTATAACAGTCTAGTACTGCTTTGTGTTGTTCCAACCAATTCATCCTGATAATCATATCATAAGATCCTAGTGGTAAGATGTTCAGATTGGTCCTTATCTTTTGACCACCTAAGATGAACTCAAAATTAGAAATAATGTTAACTACTTTCCTTTTAGTACCTGTTGCTAGTTGTACCAGCCATGATTTTGCATGCTTCAGTTTCTTAAGTTTATTCGACTCTACTATATTAGGATTAATATAACTTAGCATAGCTCCAGGGTCAATTAAAATAGGAATTCAAGTGTCATTGATTTTACCTTCAATTTCTACCATCGAAGACTAGTGGTTAGCTTGTCGACCATCTATGGTTGCATTTATCCGATGTGGGCTTCTTCCCACATCTCTTACTATCGAGGCTTCCTGCAGATTATGAGCAAAAGTTTTTCTTTCTGAATTTAAACATGGACAGTTCCTCCTTAGATGAGGCTCTCCAAACTACCAACACTTTAATGGCTCATGGGAGTTGTCCCCAAACTTATTCGTTCCCAGGTCTCCCAGTTTACCACTACCTTGCGTATTCAGATGATTGGTGTGAAAATCCTTCCTTGGGAAGATTTTTGTTGCATTCTGATAAGGAGTTGGTTGGTATCCCTTCTTTCCTTGGTTCATTCAATGTTGCTTTTTATCCTTCAGGCCTTGGGAAACTCTACCCACTATTTATAATGGTCATAGAACATTCGTGCTTTCCTGAATACCTCACTCAAGGATTTAGGGTTGTCAATCTCAATTCTGTCTCGGTAGGCCCATGGTAAAGAACTTAAGAATCAATGGATTTTTACCTTGTCCTCCTGGATGTACGGTACAAACCTTAGTAGTTCCATAAATTTGTTTATAAGGTCCTCCATCGTCATCTACCCGAGTCGTAACTCATAAAATTATTTTGTCTTCCTTTCATAATAGCTTTCAGAAAGGTATTGTTTCTTGAGATACTTCTTAAATTCATACCATTCCAACTGTTTCTCCTTTAGTCCCTTGGCCAATTTTAGGTCCTGCCACCAAATGTTGGCCTTCCCCTTCAGATTGTAGATGGCCGTTTTGATCTTCATGTTGTTGGAATAGTTGTAGATCTGGAAGTATTTTTTGATGTCCAACAACCATGCCTCAACTTCTTCTCTTGTCCTGGATTCTCCATCAAAGGTAGCTGGTTTAATCTTTTTAGATTCTCCTTCAACGTGGTCTACTTCTTTTCTTTTTCTATCTGGTATAGTTTTGTCTTCAACTGAAGGTGTCCCTTCAGAAGAACTATCTCCTTTTTTTGTTTCAGGTCTAGAATTCTTGGAGGCCCTTTTGTTGACTTCTTCGTCATGTTTATCGCCTTTTGGGATTTTCTTGGTTACTATACTGCATAGCAGGACTTCATTTATCTCTTGTTGTTCCGGTTGTTCTTTCTGCAATTTTTTATTTTCGGTCTTGAAAACCTGTAGTTCAATAATAAGATTATTCATTGTTTCCAACACCTCCGTGGGTGAGCTTCCATCACTGTTCTATCCTATATCTCCATGAGGTCCTTGCTGCAGATTTCCTTCCATCCTGATTTTTGCACCCTCATGAGCTGCCATAATTTACAAAATCAGAAAGGGATTCCCGTTTGTACCCATAAGATTTATTAGTGTTACATAAATCATAATAAATAATAAGCAACTAATGTGGCCCTGTTTCAGCCCAATGTTGTAGCTTTTCTATGGTACCATATGTAATGGACCCCAAATTCACCATAAAAAAAAAAATCTATGACACAACTCAGTTTCGTTTAAGCTTAGAATTTAAGAGAAGGTAAGATTCATTTCTATCCATAATGACATTATTACACCAGTCTAGTTTACTTCGAACAAAAAAGCTTATGTGGATAATTTTTTTCCATAATTCTATCACTTCCCTTAACTCTCAAACTACTCCAACATACTTATATGTATATAGGAAATATCTAAACTTAGGTCGAAGGAACCTTTGAGGTTTACAGAGTTAAAGCTCAAGGTTGTGCACAATTGTCGTTATATCAAAAGGATATGGGCGCACTGAGTTTAATCTCTAAGAGGGCATGCAAGAGAGAAGCTAAAATGAATAGTGGAGACACTTTGGGGAGAAGTACCGAAGTTGTGAGAGTCGTTGGATCTTGTAGAGTAGCGAGGAGATTAGGGCTGAGTGTCTTCCAACACTCTAAGGCATTGAATTTTTTCTATTTCATAGTTCAGGGTTTCGAGTGACAGGTGATTATGGAGTCACTGCATCATGAATTCTCGGTTTGTGAAATCACGAAGCGATCGACACCTTTCATCAAGAAGGACACGTGGCGAGTGGTCCAGGTTCGGGGAAAATCCCAAAAGGTTGTGGATCATCGATCCAGTGGGATCGTGGTTGTCAGTTCAAGAGGAATTTGTACCATTGATCTCTCAAGTGGGATATTTCGGCATTTCGGGGTATGGGAGTTTGAAGGACCTAGAACAGGAGAAATGCTTGCATCGTGATTCCCTGAATCGTGAAAAGTTGGTAGCACTTTGACATTTAGTGTGTGGTCATAGAGTGGTGGTCACATGGATGGAGGATAAGGGTGATATAGAACCATTAAGCCCTTTTCGTCGTTTCAATGACCGGGAGTTGGAAGGACAAGGGGTCTGGGATTGTCAAAGTAATTAGTTCTGCATATTTAATTATTCTTTTAATTGCAAGGTTGGATCTTCATGACTGTCTTCTATGTGCATGTATAAAGGCGTATATTATCATTCTTACAGTAGGAAATTTTCCTTAACTTTCCATTAACATGTGTACTATTTCCACCTATAATTATGTACGTACATATAGCTTTCTCTAAATATATGTAGAGCGATTCACTATCCTAGGTATAGTTTCATTTTGATTCTGGCTTAATAATTGGAAGGCTTAGTTATGTGCTATCATTCTGCATCTTTACTTACAGAAAATATAAACAAGCAATTATATCTACCTAACTTGGGTCTTATTCTTACACACCAGTAGCTTACACATTAAGCATAGTTAACTCGAAGGATCCCATTTTGTTCTCTATGGTTTATTCCATTAAACAATAGTCTAATTATGAAATTTCAAATACTTAAAGGTGTATGACCTCATGGCAAGCACAACTCTTAGGAAAATTCACACTAAAAATCTTCTTAATTAGTTTAACACTTTCATATACAATAATTTATGTACTCGCCATGCCCTGTACAAAGTGACTTGTAATATGATCTGTTATTTCTATTCTACCTCTATCTCGGATAAAGATCCTCCATCGTTTCTACCGGTCCATTCATTACAGTATTAGAGTTATTACTATAACAAATAATTCCTACTACGTTCCTACAGTTTTGTGAAAAAATAGAGGTCAATCGGGTCTCGGTGATTACAAATGATGAACACAAAAAAAACAAAAGACCACTATGTTTTCCGAATCGCGAAATACAAAAAGGCTGTGGGCCCAACACTTTGGGGTTTCGGGGTTCGGGATTTCACGATTTCAAATGCCAAACACAAACACACAACAACTCCCGAATTGAGAAAAAGTGAATGGAATGTGGGACCACCACTTCGGGGTTTCGGGGTTTAGGATTTCTCAATTTCAAATGTTGAATATCAACAAACAACAACTCCCAAATTGTGAAAATGCGGATGGAATGTGGGACCAACACTTTGGGGTTTCGGGGTTCAAAATTTCACGATTTCAAATGCCGAATATCAACACATAACAACTCCCGAATTGTGAAAATGTGGATGGAATGTGGGACCAACACTTCGGGGTTTTGGGGTTCAGGATTTCGGGGTTCAGAATTTCGAGGTTTATGAACACCTGACGCACAAGCAAAATGAACTAAGAAATTCCGAATTGCGAAATGAGATTAGGGTGTGGACCCAACAATTTTTGGTTTCGGTGTTTGGTAAAGGAAAGGAACTCCGCATATATGTAACAAGCAAGACCCGAATGCCGAAATATCAAATTTTGTATTTAATCTCTTTTAAAATCACCCTCTCCAACAAATAAACTCGGAATAAATAAATGATCGGGTTCGTAAATGGTAAAAACAAATGATTACAAATGAGTTTACAAGCTCAATAATAAAAAATCATAATCGCAGAGAAAACCTCCAAAACAGGGAATAACCAAATCAATTCAGGAAATACTTCAATCTATCTCACCCTCTGTGTCCGGAATTACAATATGATTCAAGTATTTATAGGAACAAAACTTGCCCCTTCGACCTTAGGAAAAATTAAATCAGGGCGGTGATGGTATTTGGTGGCCTGCAAGGCTAAGGAGGTCACCTCTTGATAGTGAAACCTCATGTCTTGAAGGGTCAATATGACCACCGATCTGTCGTCATAAAGCTTTGAAATTATTACAAGCCAACAAGTTTTTCCTATTACAAAAAATGATTATGACATGACATATTTCTCCCATGGAAATACTTCAATACATAATTAACATATACATATCACCAGTATAAATGATTATTTAACACAGAGAAGGTGTAGATCAACATATTTGAATCAGTCTTGCAGGAAGGCAAAGGGAATAGCCATTTTCCTCCCAACTGTAGAATAAGGTAGTGAAAATCACTTGCCCGACTCACTCCCTAGCCTGACCATGAGTCCATGAGGGAAAACTTTGAAATCTTGTCTTCAACAATGTCCTTCAATTCCAACCGATTCCTCTTGCCTCACACTCACATAGTGTTCATAACAACAAGGAAAAACATCAATACTCTCCTTTCCCATCATACTTGGAAGCGTCCTCCCTCATCACATATGTTATTTATCAATTTTGCCCAGGTCTTTTTCCCTCCCTTGGGAATTTTCACAACTTTCTAAATCCCTGATTTTCAGGGGATGCCAATGGCCAAATCACTGATTTGCCACTTGTAATAATCAGTACAGAGGTAGTTCCAACATGTTCCCCACTCATGGAGTCATGGTCAGCTAAATTTAACATGGTTGTTCCATTTGTCCTCCTACAATCAATATAAAATATTTTGTTTCCATACAAGTGTCATAGTCAAATAGTTAGTTGGGTCAAATCAAGTCTCTTCCCAACAGTCAAAATAATTAATTACAATTAACAAATTTGAAATTCGGAATTGCCGTAAACGGAAAAAAAAATTCAAATTCGAATTTACTAAAATCGAAATAAATTTCCAGCACATTTAAATTTCAAAAATATTTTATTTTTGGGGATGTCGCACTCCAACTACCAAGTGGCCTCCTGACGCAGACTCCCTGCCCTCGGGCTGATATCCACAAAGGATCTTCACTAAAACCATGCCAAGGGTTGATCAAACCATTTTTGTTTAGGCCCCAAAAGATTTTAAAATTCGCGAGTTGGAGGTTCTCGACGCTATGTCACAAGTCTTACAATTGTTAAAATGTGAAACATCAACAAAGGTTGACTCCTCCAACACGAAGAGCACATTCCACCTATTACCCACTAGTTTTGGTTTTCGGGACTTTGAGCTAACAACCAACAACCATTCCTCTTCCCTTATGATTTCCCTAATTTTGAAATGTTGGAATGCCGAAATGGGCTTAACGTCCCATGGAATGTGAGATCAATGGACTTTCAGGATTTTTCGCCAAAGCTTGACCCCTCCTTTGAATTCTACCACATGTACCCTCTGACTGAGATTTGGGACCCACCTTTTTGGATTTTCTCTCTTCGTGATTTCAGGAGTTGCATTGACCATGCAAATCTACCTCTTGAGTCTTGAAACCTGATCGGTGTCCAATGAATATCATCCCTCGACTATTCAGGAATTTTTCCTTTCCCTCTTCAGAATTTCGCGAACCGGGAGTTTGAAACTCTCGATTCCAAAGTCACTGCCTCCTCTACTTCTTGAACTTCGGAAAGAAGAAATGATGAAACTTTGCACCAAAGGCACGCCGCGTTTCGCGACTTCAGGATTTTCAATGTAAAGGGTCTCAGTTTCTCATCATCGGAATTTTTAGAATGCCGAACCCTGAAATACCGAAATTCTGAAATTCCACACCTGATAATCCCTTTCGTGATCCGGGAAATTGAGTGACCAAGGATTTTGTCCTACACTCCAAACTTATGAATCCCAAATTCCCGAAATGATATGAAGGCCCAAACTGACCATGATCAATAGTCCACGTTGATTTTTGGTATCAGGGTGGTGGATTCATCAAACTCCTAACCACCTTGCAGCTCCTCTAGATCCTACGGTCCTCACGATTTCGCAAGTTCTCCAGAGAGAATTATGACCAACAGATGCACTCTTTAATGACTTTTGTCAAAACAACTCAGTGTTCTCCCTCTGGAACTTAACTTCTATGAGATGATTTCTATATTTGTCTCCCTTTCAACACTTCAAAGGTGTTATCCTTCCTAATGTTTGACTTGTAAACTCAAGCTTCCCAAGAGGATCTCTTCTCGCACTCCTTGCGGAAAAACCTTCAAATAACCTCTGGTTATTTGAGTCTCTAACCCTGTGCACTCTTTGCAATAGTGGTCCTTCAACCTTCCTTCTAGATTTGTAAAATACCAGGCTTCAATTGGCCTATGCACACCTTGCGGGGCTCTGTGCTTCACCTGCACTTCAACTGGTATGAGAACAATGGTATCTCTCCTGATATTTCTGAGATAAAACTCAGACCCTCATCAACGCACACCTTGCGGACGTTCAATGCACTCGCAGGAATTATCAGGGAGAGAAACAATTGAAAATCATTCTTCTCCTCTCTCAGACTTCATACATTCAACATGAAATCATACACATAACACAACATTGAAACAAATTCATAACAGAGAAACAAAGCAACTGTAAACATACCATTTAACTAAGCTAAATAGTAAGCATCATAACACCATGAAATTTGAGTCAAAGTTTCATATATTAACTCAAGTGCTCTTGTACATGGGTTCTTTTCTATAGCTCTCTACTTCAGCTCTACAGCTTATGAAAATCTTAATGATCTTCCAAAAACTTTTTTTTTTTATATACAAGGGTGAGGGTGTCTATATCTATTTTCCCTCCTATGCTCATAAACTGTCTAATCTAACATTCATATATACCTACTTTACATTCATTACACATAAATGCCTCTACATTCTACAGATGAGAGCAACGCTCAAGATCTATTTACAACATCTAGACATAAATGTAAGTATGCTCCCCTTAGCTATTACATTAAGGTCCATTCATTAATCTCAAAACACTTCAAAATATGCACTGGTGATTTCCCAGCTGTCTCCCACTTTTATGTTGGTTGGCTGGCTTCTTACGATGATCCTACATCATACTCCCTCGCTTGAAAATTTTCATGAACTCAAGTTCATGATCTCTTGCATGGTTTTTCCATGCCTATGAATTGTTTCTTCATCCTCCCAACTAGCATATTCAACTGGATGTCCCTTCCATTTGACCAAGTACTCAAAATACTCTTTTCTCCTGCTCTTTTTTCTAACCCTTTTGTCAATTATGCTTTCCATATGTGGCTCTACAGCTACAGGAATTTGTTTTGTTCATTGAATTTCTTTTTGTTCCTCCTATGTTCCTTCTTCTTCATCTCTATAAGGGTACGAATCCACAAGATTGAATATCGATGAGATTTCGACCCCATCGGGTAATTCAATCTCATATGCATTTTCCCCAAATTTCCTTATGACCTTGCACGGTCCAATATTTTTCATCTTCAACTTATTATACATTCCCCTTGGGAACCTCTCCTTCCTCAGATGCGCAAGAATCAGATTGCCAACTTCAAATTGAAGTTCTGGCCTATGTTGATATGCTCTCTTCTTGTATTCTTGACTTTAACTCTGCAATCACTCCTTGACTTGGTCGTAAAGCTCCTTCATTCCTTCTGCAAATTCCTCTGCACTAGAACTCATCAATTCATTTTGTTCTAAATCTTTCAATTCAAAAAATCCCCTTGGCTGCATTCCATATACAATCTAGAATGGACTCTGCCCTGTGCTTCTATTGAGTGAATCATTGTAAGAAAATTCCGCATGTGGCGGAAATTGATCCCATTGACTATGGTGTTCAATCATTAAGCATCTTAACAAATCTCCCAAGCTCATGTTCACGACTTTTGTTTGTCCATCCATCTGAGGATGATATGCTGAGATAAAAGACAAACTTGTCCCCAAATTCTTCCATAAGGTCCTCCAGAAATGCCATATGAACTTGGTATCTCGATCATAAATGATATTATTTGGCAAGACGTGAAGTCTGACGACTTCCTTGAAAAACAGGTTCGCAATATGAGTTGCGTCATTGGTTTTCTGGCATGGTATGAAATGTGCCATTTTTAAAAATTTGTCGACTACCACAAAGATTGAATCATATCCTCTCTATGTCCTTGGCAGTCCCAATACAATATCCATGCTCATTATGTCCCACATCCTTTAAGGTATGGGTAATGGTTGGTATAACCGTGTCTTCTGCCTTTTTTCTTTGTTGTGCTGACAAATTCTACATCTGTCCACAAATTTCTTTACATTTGTCCTCATCCTTGGACAAAAATATGAGCCATTCAACTTTGAGAACGTCTTGTCATAACCGAAATGTGTGACCAATCCTCCACTGTGTTTTTCCTTCAGCAAATTCTCCCTCATGGAGCATTTAGGAATACATAGCTGATTTCCCCTAAACAATAATCCATCCTGGATCATGTATTCAGTCCATTGGATTCTATCCCTGAGAATTGGATTCTCAGATTCCTCATATGCTTCTTTAAAATCTGGGTCATCCCTGTACATTTCTTTGAGTTTATCAAAACCCAAATTCTTGACTTTGAATTCCTGCATAAGAAAACATTTTCTGCTGAAAGCATCAACAACTTTGTTAGCAGTTCCAGAAATATGCTTGATCAAAAAAGTAAAATTTTGGATGAATTCAATCCATTTAGCATGATTTTGGTTCAACTTCTCCTGTCGAGTCACGAATCACAAAGCGTGATTATCATTGTACAAAAAAAAATCCTTGGGAACCAAATACTGTCTCCATTTCTTGAGTGCTTGTATGACTGCATAGAATTCTTTGTCATATGTGGAGTAGTTAACCTTCACTTTATTCAATTTTTCACTAAAATATGTGATTGGCCTATCATCTTGGCTCAACACCACTCCAATTGCAAATCCACTCGCCTCACACCTGACCTGGAATGTCTTGTTAAAATATGGAAAAACCAGAATTGGTTGCTCAATGATCTTCTTCTTTAGCAGATTGAAGCTCTTCTCCACTTCCTCCATCCAGTGAAAAGATTTGTGTCTTTTCTTCACCGTATCCATCATCGGTGTGCTAATTCCACTAAATTTTCGGATGAATTTCTTGTAGAAGCTAGCCAAACCATGTAAGCTTCGAACTTCAAACACGCTCTTCAGCGATGGCCAATTCTTAACCACCTTTATCTTTTCCAAATCCATTTTCAACTCATTTGCAGAGATAACAAAACCCAAATAAACAATTTATGTTATCATGAATGATGATTTCTTCATATTAATCAACAATTTCTCTTGTTGTGATCTCCTCATTACTGTAGCTAAATTCTTTAAGTGTTCTGCTTCTATTTTGTTGAAACTTAGTATATCATCAAGATATACAATGACAAATTTCCCAATGAAATCCTTCAGGACTTCATTCATCAACCTCATGAAACTATTGGGCACATTCATTAAGAAAAATGGCATGACAAGCCATTCATACAACCCCTTATTCATCTTGAATGTTGTCTTCCATTCATCACCTTCTCTCATTCGAATCTGATGGTACCCTCTTTTCAAATCAATCTTTGAAAAAAAAAATCCTCCACACAAGCAATCCATCAAGTTGTCCATCCTTGGCAATGGAAATCTATATCTAATGGTGATCTTATTGATTTCCCTTGAGTCTGTACACATTCTCTAGCCTCCATATTTCTTTGGGTTGAGCACTGTCAGAACAGTGCATTGACTCAAGCTTTCTCGAATCAATCCTTTGTCCATTAAATACTGGACCTGTCTCTTAACTTCTTCATTTTCCTGTGGTGTCAACCGATATGATTCTTTGCTCGAGAAATTGGCTCTAGGTATAAGATTGATATGATAACTTATACTCCTGATAGGTGGCAACGAAAAAGGTAGTTTGTCCACTACTATATCAACAAACTCTCCCAACAACTCCTGGATTTCTTCTGGTAAATCATCTATCCTTGTACTGGTCAAAACAATTTTGGGCTTCCTAACCACAATAAATTATGTGTCTTCCTTCTTCTTAACCTCATCAAGAAGTTCCTTCCCACTCATGATAAGTACAGTGTTTCTCACCTCTATTTTCACCTCTTTATCTTTAATTGGCAGCAACATGTGAGTCCTACCATTTTTCTCCAGGGTGTACGTGTTCTTTATCCCATCATGAACTACATTTTTTTCATATTTCCATGGTTTACCCCGCAATAGATGAAAAACATCCATGGGAATTCCATCACATAATATTTCATCTTTATATCCTCCTATTTTAAATTCAACTAAACATTGTTTAGTGACATTTACCCAATGTCTTTTTTGTAGCCACAAAACTCTGTATGGGCTTGGATGTACAATAGTCTCCATCTCCATCTTTTCTACCATCTCTGTAGATATGATATTGTCTATGATATTGTTGTCCACTATGACCTTTCATACCCTATCTTTGGTTGTGCAAGTAGTCTGAAACAAACTGTTTCTTTGGGTTGGGTTCTCTAGTTTCAAGAGAACTTTCCTCATCATTAAGGATCTTCCACCCTCAACATCTTCTTCCTCAAAATTTCATCCTTGAGCTTCGGAAATGTGAGTTTCACCACCATCTTTCTTCTTATCCAGACACTCATAGGATTTATGTCTGATTTTTCCATAGACGAATCATTTCACTTCACCTCCTCATCGTCTTCCTCTTCCTCTGGCTCGAGGAAAAGTATTTCTATAAACATACTTCCTTCCTTGTGAGATTCCTCCTCTCTCAGGTTGAGTTTCAGGTTTCTTTCCCTCTTCTTTAGGTTTCTAAGTTTTGTCTTGGGCAATTGTTTTTCTTCTACTTTGACTTCTACCTCAGCCTCTTTGACCTTGCTTGCAGATCATCTTCTCTTCAGCCTTCAGAGCTATCTGATAAGCATATTCCATATTTCAAATGGTCATCATGCTCATATCATATTGAATGTCATATCGAAGATCATTCATTTACCTGACAACTTTTTCATCATCACTTTCCTGATGACCTTCTTTGATGTTTATCCTATAGAATTCTTCAATGTTTTCTTTGATTGACATCAACTTCTGTCTCAAATTCTGCATCCTGTGAAACAGAGTGATTTGATAATCCTTGGGTATAAATTTGGCTTTCATTTTTGCAACATTTCTATCCCATCTTTTGATTTTCTACTTGCCCTTGCAATGTATGTCAGCCTGTAGTTCATCCACCACAGTGTTGCATGCCCTTTAAGTCTAGTAATGACATGTTTGACTTTCTTATCTTCCTTGACATCCTCCTAGTCGAAGTATTTGTCTAGAGATCTAATCCAGTCTAGAAGTTCTTCAACATTTAAGTTTCCCTCATACATGGGAATCTCCATTTTTTCTCTGGCACCTATCCTTGTAACAACCTTGAATAGGTGTTCGCTTGCAGCATCTTCAACTGTAACTTCTTCTCCTTCATTTCCAGCTTCATTTTCACTTTTAGCCTCGCTGATATCCCAAGTGTTGACTGTGAGCCTCTATGTTGTCTCCATAGCATCAAGTATGGCATGTAACTCACACATTTCTCTTTCCACTGCTAGATCAGGCATTGGCCTATATCTTCTTCTGGACGGCATGGATAATTTTTTTTTTCTTTTCTCTCTGCTATAGAAAGAAAAGAATTTGTTATGTGATCTGATACCACAACTAATGTAGACCCCCTTCCCTCGGCCAAGATCTACACAGAATCTTCACTAAAACCACACCAAGGGTTAATCAAACCCTTTTAGTTTAAGCCTCGAAAGATTTCGGGCTTCACCAGTTGGAGGTTTTCGATGCTATGTCACAACTCTTACAATCGCTGAAATGTGAAACATCAACGAAGGTTGAATCCTCCAACATGAAGAGAACATGCCACCTGTTACCCACTGGTTTCATTTTTTAGGACTTTGAGTGAACAACCAACAACCATTCCTCTTCCCTTATGATTCCCCAAATTTCAAAAAGCAGCAATGCCGAAATGGACTCAACATCCCATGGAATGCAAGATAGATGGCCTTTTGGGATTTTCGATGAAGCTTGACCCCTCCTTTGACTTCCACCACACGTACCCTCTGACTGAGACTTGGGACCCACATTTTTAGTGTTTCTCTCCTCACGATTCTGGGAGTTGCGTTGACCATGCAACTTTACCTCTTGAGTCCCGAAACCCCGAAACCCAATTGGTGTCCAACGACTATCGTCCCTCGACCTTTCAGGAATTTCTCCTTTCCCTTTTTGTGATTTCACGAATCGAGAGTTTGAAACTCTTTATTCCAAAATCCATGCCTCCTCTACTTCCCGAAATCCGGAAAGCCGAAATGCCAAAATTTCACACCAAAGGCATGCCGCTTTTCGCGACTTTTGGATTTTCAATGTAAAGGGTCCCGGTTTCTCATTATTGGAATTTCTAGAATGACGAACCCTGAAATACCGAAATTCCAAAATTCCACACCTGATAATCCCTTTCGCGATCAAGGAAATTGAGTGACCAAGGATTTTGGATTGCACTCCAAACTTATGAATCCTGAATTCCCGAAATGATCTGACGGCCCAAACTAACCATGATCAACAGTCCACGTTGATTCTTGAAATCAGGGTGGTGGATTCATCCGACTCCTAACCATCTTTCATCTCCCCTAGATCCTACAGTCCCCGCTATTTCACGAGTTCTGCATGGAGAATTATGACCACCAGATGCACTCTTTAATGACTTATGTCCAAACAACTCAGTGTTCTCCCTCTAGAAATTAACTTCTATGAGATGATTTCAATCTCCATCTCCCTTTGAGCACTTCAAAGGTGTTATCCTTCCTGAGCTTTCACTTGTAAACTCAATCTTCCCAAAAGGATCCCTTCTCACACTCCTTGCGGAAAAACCTTCAAATAACCTCTGGTTATTTGAGTCTCTGACCCTGTGCACTCTTTGCAAGAGTGGTCCTTCAACCTTCCTTCTAGATTTTTAAAATCATAGGCTTCAATTGGCATGCATAAACCTTGCGTAGCTCTGTGCTTCACCTGCACTTCAACTGGTATGAGAACAACAATATCTCTCCTAAGCTTTATGAGATAAAACTCAGACCCTCGTCAACGCACACCTTGCGGACGTTCACTGCACTCCTTGTAGAAATTCTCAGCAAGAGAAACAATTGAAACTCATTCTTCTCCTCTCTTAGACTTCATACATTCAACATGAAATCATACACATAACACAACATTGAAACAAATGCATAACAGAGAAACAAATAAATTGTAAACATACCATTTAACTAAGGTAAACAGTAAGCATCATAACACCATGAAATGTGAGTCAAAGTTTCACAAATTAACTCAAGTTCTCCTGTACATGGGTTCTTCTCTATAGCTCTCTTCTTCAGCTCTACAACTTAGGAAACTCTTAATGATCTTCCAATTTTTTTTTCTTTTTTTGATACAAGGGTGAGGGTGTCTACATCCATTTTCCCTCCTATGCTCCTAGACTATCTAATCTAACATTCATATCTAGCTACTTTACATTCATTACACATAAATGCCTCTACATTCTACAGATGAGAGAAACACTCAAGATCTGTTTACAACATCTAAACATAAATGTAATTATGCTCCCCTTAGATATTACATTAATGTCCATTCATTAATCTCAAAACACTTCAAAATGTGCATTGGTTCTTTTCCAACTGTCTCCCACTTTTACGTTGCTTGGCTAACTACTTATGATGCTCATGCATCACCTCCTCATGGCTACAATGCTTCAATTGCACCTTTACCTGAGCGACGGATTTGTTCTGAAGTGATATTTCTCTCTGGTCCAGAATGCATAGAGGTTCTGCTTGGAACTCGCCTTCTAATTCCACTTGCACCAAGTTCCAATTGATCATATCAGTAGGGTCATGAACATAATTCTTTAACAAATAAACATGAAATACATTATGAATTTTTAGAATGGATGGAAGTGCAAGTTGGTATGCTATGGGTCCAATTCGACCTATTATCTCGAAGGGCCCACAAAACTTGTGTGCCAACTTGGCACAATTCCCTATATTTAATGAAATTTTCTAGATTTGACTTTTAAGTAGACATGCTCTCCCACCTAAAATTTCGAGTGTCTTATTTTCTGGTCCACGTAACTTTTTTGTCTTTCATGTGACTCTTTTAAGTTTGGTTATACTTTTCTTACCATGCTCTCCATTTCTTGGAGCATCTCTAGTCCAACCATGAGTATGTAAACCAGGTTATCTCAATTGATTGGAGTCATACACTTTCTGCCATATAGTACCTCAAAGGGGCTCATTTAAGCCAAAGTTTTTTACCCATTGTTGTTTGCAAATTTTACCAAGTGCAGGTAGTCTTCCCACATGCTTGGTTTTGTTCTTACGTACATGCGGATCATATAATCTACAATTTGGTTTGTTCGTTCAGTCCGTCCATCCATTTGTGAATGATAACTCATGCTGAAATTCAAGTTAGTATTTAACCCTGCAAACAATTCTTTCCAAAAAGAAGATGTAAATTTTACGTCTCTATGTGAAATCACCATTTTAGGAATACCATGCAGTCTTAAAATTTCTTTCATGAATATTTCAGTGATGTTAATAGCTTTAAAAGTAGACTTTACAAGAATAAAGTGTGTTGACTTACTAAGTGTATCGATTACCAACATAATTGAATCATTATGTTTTTGAGTTCTAGACAAACCTGTAATAAAGTCTTGTGATATAGTCTCCCATATCCATTCCAGCACTGGTAAGGGTTGTAATAGACTGGCTAGATGTTGGTGTTTAACTTTTACATGTTGACAATATTGAAACTTAGCTAAGTATTCTGTTGTTTTGCCCTTCATGTTAGGCCAATAATATAACTTTCTTAGTGATGTTATCGTTTTATGGTATCCAACATGACTAGAATATGGTTTATTATGAACTTCATCCAAAATTGTTAAGTTTAACTTTGCCGAATCTGATATGTATATTCTATTTTTAAATCGTAGTAGACCATTTTTCTCAACACTCGGGTCTTTTTTGTCTGAATTTCCCCTAGTGCTCCGTAATTATGCCACTGTTTGAGTGTAATTTTTGTCGTTATTTCCTACAACGTTTATCCTCTATTCAAGATCACTTTCTGCCCTACTAATGTTTATTTCAAACAACCTATGAACTCTTCTACTCAAGGAATCAACTACTTTGTTTTCCATACCCTTGATATCTCTTACCTCAAAGTCAAATTTGCTCAAGAGGGCTAGCCATCTTGCTTTCCTTGCATTAAGGTCAGACTGACTAAAAAAAAATTTCACACCGATGTTGTCTGTCAATAATAGAAATCTTCTACGCATTATGTAGTGTCGCCACATTTTTAAGGCATGTATTACAACTACCAACTCTAAGGCATGAGTGACATAGTTTTGTTCATGTTCCTTTAATTTTTGCAACTCATAACAAAAAATATGTCCTTCTTTAGTTAGGACACCACCTAGTCGTTCTTTACTTGCGTCTACATAGACGGTGAAGTCTTTTTTTGGATCTGCTACCTTTAAAATCGATGTAGTCATTAATAATTCCTTTAGCTTATTACAATTGTATTGACATTTTTGTGTCCAGTTAAACGTAGTCCCCTTCTTTTGAAGTGATGTGATAGGGTATGCATTTTTCGAAAATCCATCTATAAATTTGCGGTAATATCCGATGATTCCCATGAATGACTAGATGTCCACTACATCCTTAGGTATCGGCCATTCCACGATGGCTCTTATTTTCTCAAGATCGACTGCAATGCATTCTGCAAATATTACATGTCCTAGGTATTGTATTTTATTTTGATAAAAATCACACTTACCGAATTTAGCATATATTTTGTGCTCCCTTAAAGTTTGCAGAACTATCCTTAAGTCCTCTTTGCGTTCTTCTTCTATTTTAGAATATACCAGAATATCATCAATAAATAATAACATGAATTTGTCCAAGTACTGACTGAAAATACTATTCATTAAACACATAAACGTGGTTGGCGTGTTAGTGAGTCCGAAAGGTATAACCATAAATTTGTAAGGTCCATATCTCGTTGGAAAAGTTGTTTTACTTATGTCCACATCTTTTATCCTAGCCTGGTGATAACTAGATCATGAATCCAATTTCGAGAAAATATTCTCCCCACCTACTTGATCGAATAGATCATTTATCCTAGGTAAGGGTTACTTGTTCTTAATAGTCATCTTGTTTAATTTTCTATAATTGATGCATAATCTATGAGTTTCGTCTTTCTTTTTCAAAAAGAGGACTGGCTCTCCCCATGGTGAAACACTCGGTCGGATATATTCTTTGTCCAATAATTCCTGCAGTTGAATTTTTAGTTCTGTTAATTCCGACAAACTCATTCGGTAAGGTGCTTTAGATATAGGGAATGAACCAAGTAGTAGGTCGATAGAAAAGTCTATCTCCCTCTGTAGGGGTAATTCAGGTATCTCATCAACAAACACATCTTTGAAATCATGTGACATGGAAAAATCCTCCAATTTGGGTTTATTTTCTTTTTCTAATAGGTTTATTACTTCGATGGAATAAAATTGACAACCATTTCTCATGTGTTTCTTGAATTGCATTGTTAAAATATGTCTAACTGATATTAGTTTTTGTATACCTTGAACTATCCTGGTAGTGCCATTTTCGTCTTTATATTGAACTAAATTTTCATAAAAATCTAGCACTGCTTTGTTCGTTTCTAACCAATCCATTATGATAATTACATCATAATATCCTAGTGGTAGAATGTTCAGATTTGTCTTTATGTTTTGACCACCTAAACGGAACTCATAATCAGAAATAAAATCAACAACTTTTCTTTTCGTTCATGCTTCTAGTTGTACCACCGAAGATTTTGCATGTCTTCTTTTCTTAAGTTTATTTTAATCCACTATAACAGGAGTGATATAATTTAATGTAGCTCCAGGATCAATTAAAACATAAAGTCGAGCGTTATTGATTTTACCTTAAATTTCCACCACAGAGGACTGGTGGTCAGCTTGTTGGCCATACACGACTGCATTGATCCAATGTAAGCTTCTGCCTACATCCCCTACTATAGAGGCTTCCTGTAAATTGTGAATAGTACTTTTATTTTCTGAAATCAAACGTGTACAGTTCCACCTTAGATGAGGTTCTCCACATTCCCAACATTTTAACGGTTCACAGGGGTGTCCCCAAACTTCTTTTTTCCCAAGTTTACCGATTTACAGCCTCCTTGCGTGTTTGGATTGTTGGAGTGAAAATATTTTCCTCGAAAGATTTTTGTTGCATTCTGATAAGGAGTTGGATGGTATCCCTTCTTCTGTTTGTTCATTTGGTCTTGTTCATTGTCTTTCCAAGCCTTGGGAAATTTTGTTCATTGTTTGTATTGGCCGTAACACATTCAGGATTTTCTGAAAACTTCACTCAATTACTTGGGATCATCGAATTTGATTCTATCCTTGTAGGACTGTTGTAAACAGCTTAGGAACCACTAGATTTTCACTTATCCTCTCAGATATAAGGTACGCACCTTAGTAATTCTATGAATTTGTTTATCAGAACTTCCATAGCCATTTGACCAAGTCATAGCTCATAAAATTCTTTGGTTTTTATTTCATAGTGAATTTCAGATAGGTATTGTTTCTAAAAGTATCTCTAAAAGTCTGACCATTCCATTTGTTTCTCTTTTAGGCCCTTGACTAATTTCAGATCTTGACACCAAATGTTGGATTTTCATTTCAGATTATAGATGGCCATTCTGACCTTCATATTGTCGGAATAGTTGTATATCTGTAAATACATCTTCATGTCTAATAATGATGCTTCATCTTCCTCTCCTGTTCTGGATTCCCCATCAAAGGTAGATGGTTTGATTTTCTTAGATTCACCCTCAAGGTGATCCACCTGTTTCGTTTTTATCTCTATTTTTTATTTATCTTCAGCTGGAATAGTACCTTCAGATGAGTTGTCCCCTTTCTTAGCTTCAGGACCAAAATTCTTGGAGTCCCTTTACTAACCTCTTACTCCTAGTTATCGTCCTTTGGGTTTTTTTTTGTCCCTATACTTCACAACAAGACATCATTTATTTCCTTATGTTTTTGTTGTTCCTTTTTTAGTTTCTCATTATCTTCCTTGAAAACCTGCAAATCAACAATGAGATTTCTCATCATTTCCAGAAATTCGGTAGGTGAAATTTCGTCACTATTCTATCTCTAATCTTCAGGAGGTATTTTTCCAGGATTCTCTTCAATTGTGATTTCTGCTTCATCCTCAACTGTCATGATTAACAAAGAACAAAAAAATATTTTTATGTTTGTACAGTAATGGTTTGTTAATTTTACATAGACATAAATATGTGCTAAGTAATTATTTCAGCCCTATCCAAGGTCCATGTGTTGTAACCTTCGCTCTGATACCATATGTAATGTACCTCAAATTTGTCATAAAAAAAAAATTGTCTTGTTAGGGACATTAATCTTCAATTCCTTAAACATACATATAATTAAAAGAAAGTAGTCTTTTACCTCCATTGTTAAACTCTGATAGGTTTTCTTAAGTTATGAATTTCAACGATGACATTACTACCCAACTTTACACACATTGAACAAAGTTTCCTAAATAGGCAGACCCCACAGTCTCACATTTTAATTTTAATTTTAAGTCATGCTAACATTTATATGTAGATATATGTCTATACATTGTGTTAGCTTAGAACTCTACTAGGCTTAAGACTTCAGGTCCTAAACTCTCCTCTAGTAACACACTTCCATACTTGCGCGCAAGGTTAAACTCAAAAGACTATACAATCAAAACTCATATATCATACATAAAGTATTTTGGTCGGGGTTATACACCTTAGTGAAGTGTTGGTTTAACATAATGTGTTTTTCCTTTCTTTGTATAGCCAAAGTCATCGAAAAGAATTATGGGTAATTTGTTGGTTGGGTAAAGATCTTCGAGTCACTAATCAACATAAGGATTTTCTGGTTAGAAAAACCCTATGCTAACAATTCATTTAAATATACCTAATCTAAATGACGTCTAAAATAAACCATGTGCTAAATGGACCAGTAATAGTTAGAGGTTAACAGTTTCCATATTGTAGAATTACGAGGGAACTACCCTTTAATTCGTAACCCATTAAATGTGAAAGGAAAGTTTATACCAGTCGAGAGTTAAACCTTTGACCTGACCATTAATGGAGGCATTGTGTATGTGAAAAACAAGGGCCATTGCCTAGCCCTCCATATAATACAAATGTGCCAACTTAGTTCCATCAGATGGCCCGCGCCTCCAGTTGTACCATCAACATTCACTCAGGATGGTGTAATTTCTTTAGGGTTACAATAGTTTTACTTTTGTCATTCTTGTGAAGTTCTTCTGAAGTTAGCGCTGTGTTTTTATTTTGTTTTATTGGCATGGGGAAGTGGTGGCTTGGAGAACCTCCCTAGACTATTCAAACTACTGGTAAGTGGCTTCACTATTTTTTTCCTTTATACTCAATCTTTCTACAAGGTCTTTGACATTCTTCTCTGTGTGTTTCCTTTTCCAACGAATTCCCATAGGTATAGTTTTTGCATGTAGTTTCATCTTAAGGTTAGTCGTCTCCTACATTTATTTATTTCTTTCTATGCCATTAATTGGTGTTGAGTCTCTTCAAGACATCACCATAACTATATCCCAGAAGTAAAGATATAGGTCAGGAACCACATTGTAACTATATGTTATAATTATCCAAGTTAGGGCAATTCCATTCGACAGGTTTTTTAATAACATTTTATGTCTTGGTCGGGTATCTTGTATTGGATTTTACTTGGATAATTTGTTTCCCAACCACCAGATTATCCTTATAACTGTAAATTTCCTCTGTAACATATCGCTCTGGCACACTGAGAAAAATTATTCTTTGAGGACACTTGCTCTCAAGTGATCTGGACTTTTATGATGTTAAACCATTTATCCTTGATTATGATGCGTTATGATAGATAACATGATGTTTTACTGCTTTGACATAGACAGGTGATATTGACTTAGTTTTATTGAGTGTGTAGGGTTTTGGACCTTGAGGATGCAGAGGCATCTGTGGAACCCCTTGGACTCCAGATTGAGTCAGGGAGTGTGCTATTTGGGTTGATTTATTTACCGTGATATTTCATTGATTTGATGATATGATGTTGACATGTTCTGACATGATTATTGGTGATGCATGTTGACGATAGCTTGCCGACCAGACTCACATATGGAGTAAAGGGGTTACACACGATTTCCAGAGAGGTTGAGGAAGAGGTGTGGACAACAGCCCTGCCACAGCCTGCTAGCACTCCCGTCGTGGCTCGAACTGTAGGTTAACAATTACCTAATTCGAGAGGATCCACGATTCCATGAGGGTAGACTGCAGCAATCGCTCACGATGATTCTAAGGGGTGTGAAATAATGCAGGGTCCTTATTCATTAGAGCCCTTAGTCTTCCACAAGTTCACCTGCCGGAGTGTTGACTCCAGGGGTTATAGATGTCTACCAATCAGTCAAGTTGGTGAGTGGCACCCTTGGAGCACGTGGTGCATCCTGAAGGGAACGTCATGCGAAAGAAACACAAGTTGGCGAG
>SNQJ01S0001054.1:251838-262693 GCA_010110895.2 Picea sitchensis
CCAATTCATCAATAACTCATTGTCACACTTAAAATATCATTAGGAAATCAAAGAGGGTTTTAAACATGGTAGGAACCAAGTGAGTAAAAAATAGTGGCATCTCTAATCCCCAATCAGTTTTCTCAACTAACATCGAAGAAACCTTCATTCCTAACCTACTTCCATCTTCCATCCTATCCTTTCCTCTATTGGACTAATATGGAGCACAACTATATTGACCTAACTCCACGTAGAACCCGTAAGCAAAAGTGTCATACATATCGACCAAGCTTCCCCAACATGCAACTAGCAGTCGTCATCACACATCTAGAGGAGTGTGACTTCACACAACCCTCCCACAACTCTAGGTTTCAGAGGATAAACGGTGGGAAATACCTCCACACCTCCTCACAGAAGTAGGGTACACACCCTACATCAAGCCCTATTGTGAAACTACTGTTCTTAGAGTCACGTCATCAAACATGCACTCTCATTGGACAATGACTTGATTTAAAATATGTCGAGGCTATTAATATATTGATTGCAACTACACCTATTTAGTAGGCACCTTGCTATGTCTTGAATCTATTTTATTACCATTGGTAATTAAATTAATGAAAGGACATGCTTCTCTTATAGATTTATTCTTCCTAAGTTGTATATTAAAGTATAGGCTACTAGTTTGATAGCCAATTAGAATCTTGTCTCATTATTGGTTCTTTAGTTAAGTGAATCTTATATTGAGTTCGTTTATAATTTAAGCCAAGCATATAATTCCACCTATAATATCTTTAAAATTATAGCCAATTATTATTGACATTACTATCACTCTAACTTGAGTGATACAATACATATGTGATCATAAAATTTCCCATGCTTAGAAACATTGACTAACATACTGCTAAATGATTTTCATTTGATGTCATCACTTCAATGTTTGTTTTTCCATTGTCCTGAATATCTGTATTTTCTTAAGTTGTATATATTATATCTCAAACAAGTTAATTGTATAGTATAGGATTCTCTTCATCATGGTCAAGGAAAATATTCCTTTGTAAGGAACCTCCTCATTAGTCACGACATCAACCTCTCATAACAAGTGCAATTATTTTTTTATTTTTTTTTCTTTTTGTGTGTGCGCGTGTGTACAAGGGTAATAAATACATTCTGCTCTACGTCGCAACACGACGATGAACATGACACATGCAAATGCGACCACAACATAACGATCTAAGATGACATCAAGCATCCATGAGCAAAGTATGAAAATCAATTGACAACAAAAATAAGACTGACTACCCGCTCGTCCTACCCTGCAACGGTTAGGATCTCCAGGACACATAAGCAACACTCAAGCCCAGGTTCCCATCGATTCTGACCATTTAAGGTCTCAGGGCTGGTGACTGTTCTGAGGAACATGGAGCTATCTGCATCCCACCCTAAACTACAAGTCCAAGCCGACAAGCTAAAAGACAACATCAAGATCGTCCAAGACACTTCACTCTACAATAATCAATTCTATAAATCTTTCAAGAATATTCAAAGTCATCCCTTTAAATTATTTTGCATAAGGTAGATGTTGAAGCACTTTATTCACACACAAATGAAAACTATGTTATTTATACAAGGTCGCACATTAAACCCTCATACACTCGGAATTGTTACAATAAAATTGATGACGCAAGAAGTAAATAACCGTCTACCATACATTACATTGACCTTCCCTTGCGCACAAGAATTAAAATCTAACATTATGCAATAGGTCATGCAAAATCTTAATTTTTCAGGTGCGCAAGATATAAACAAGTTTAAGGACATCAACCAAAAATAAACTAGATGAAAAACTAAGTATCTAGAACCACCCTCTACTACATAAATCCCGATGTGTAAGAAACCCAACATCTATTACTATCATTCACAACATACAATCCATTGTGAAAGATGCGAGAAACTAAAACCATGAATATTGCATACACATTGTCTTAAGGCACCATCTAAATCAACATTAAATAGATTCCAATACGCCAGTCTGAATTTGACATGGTTAAAAATACAAGTAATATCAATTGTAGGCTATCTAACTTGACTAAAATTTTAAATGATCCAGTAAGAAAATGGGCATTAAATTCAATTAGTTCTAGCAAGGTGAATAGGAAACCCATCTTTAATCCAACATTCCTTCTAACTAGCCATTAATCTTGATGACAATATCATCCATTTCAAGTAAAAGTCTATCATTATATTAAACAATGAAGCAATAATAAAAACCCTTATTACAAGCAAAATACCAAGGCATTTAATAACATGATAGTAAATACTAATGACCTATCAATTAATATACCGCTAGCATTACTAACTACGTCCAAGAAGGAAACATCATGGATACATTATTATCTCCATACATTCCAACAATAGTGTGGCTATGTTAACACATGCTAATTCCATTGATGCATTTACCATCATTAACAGGGTGTGGAAACCTACATCGCAACAAGTGTGCAGTAGGGACAGTAATGGAACTGGGAGAGAGAATAATTGTAGAGACAATTAAAGTTTTATAATTAATTTATATTATCCCCTTTTTACAAGGGCACGAGCTAACTTGTTTAATTTCCTGGGTGCACAATTGTAGGCATAAGTTAAGGAATGTTCAGTTCACTTGCCAAAGGAGTAAAGTTACAACTTCTGTAATTAAGGAACATAATCCTTTTTATGTAGAAAGTAGCTTCTGAGTTGGATTAAAGGAATAGATTTTTGGGTTCCTATCTAAATTTGCAGAGAACAACAGTAGTTATAACATGCAGCTACAATCCATAAATGAACTAAAAATTTAAGGAGGAAGAACTGCGTTCGCTAGGGACGAAATTTGCCAGAAACTAATTTACGAAAGCATTACAAAACGAAAATGCCAGAAAGGAATTTGGCAGCACAAATTTTCGGAACATTCTTACAAACAACAATGCCAGAATGAATTTGCAGCACGAATTTTTAGAACAATCTTACAACGAAATGCCAAAATGAATTTGCAGCACGAATTTTCAGAACAATCTTACAACAAAATTCCAGAATGAATTTGCAACATGAATTTTCAGAACAATCTTACAAATGAAAATGCCAGAATGAATTTGCAGCACGAATTTTCCAGAAGGGATTTTCAGAAACAATTTTGCAATTGATTTTCCATTATGAAATGTCTACAAAAATCGTTGCATGAGTTCTCTTATCAGAAATGCCATGGCTATCATGGATTCACTTTATAATTTGCTTCATCAAGAAAAATCACTGATACTACACATTACACACAGTAATAAATTTATTACGAATATACCACACCCCTGCATATACCACAGTGAATTATCACTATGCCATGGATTGTCAACGGATTATAAAGCTACACAACAGTATTTTAATTATGAATAAACAACATCCGTGTATACACAACCATGTGGAGTCAACGCAGAAGCATAAGGATAACAATGGTAAGTATGAAGTATGGGTATCTTGGTAATAACACAGTGGTATTATAAAAACACGATTTCAATGCTAGAGATAATGCTATTGGTTTTATTCTCCTTATTCGCGTAATGAAATTCAATTCTAATTACTATAATCACCACTTCCATTACTAGTAGAATAGACTGTCAAATCCCTTGCAAGAGTAATATTCTATTGCCCTGTGTTAATGCCAAGAAAATAGCTGTGTAGTAACTATAAGGATCCCAACCAAGGAACAGTAAAAACCCAACGAGAACGCTGACCACAATAATGTAGGCTATCAATCGAATGGGCAAAAGCTCAAGACAAAATTCATCTATTATTACTGAGAAGAGACAAAATTTGCAGAGAAAAAGGGCCATCAAAAACAGTCACAGATTTAAGTTGTGAGGGAGGCAATGCAACACAGTGCAGGTTCATACAAAAATATATATAAAACGCACAGATAAATTTATCCGGCGATTACAAATGTAGAATAAAGAACTTCACCATCAATCAAATTTCAAGGTTATTTAAACGCATCAAGGAGCAAGTCGAACCATTCAGCCAAGGACAACAACAGAGGTAGCTGACTGAGTTCGTCCTTCGCTTCACCATCCTCACACAAAAAAGCAGGGTGTTGAGATCCATAGGTCTTTTAACGCTAAGGAGATGATCGTAGATCAAGCTCCTGGACGACTGCTCAGGCGAGGAATGGTGTGCTAGGGATGAAGGAAAACAATCATAAGGGTCACAGTCAATCACCACTGGGTGGTCACGACATGCGGGAAGACGAAGGTCATGAAAATCAATCAACCAATCACTCAGCCAGGCTATAAAATTTCAGTCATGAAACTAGACAAACAATTACCTTCCCAATACACATGAAGATCTAAACATACATTCTACAACATTCTATCTTTCAACCGAAAAAGCGTACCGTTTCCTATTCGCCTGCTTCGAGTGACGTCTGCGCGCTCCGTGCAACTCTCTCTCATCGACTGCTAAGACTACACAGGTACCTCCTAGCCAATGTTAGGGGTACTCTTCTTCCCCCTGAGCCACAAACGGGCCACACACACTAACCAGAGATTACGTCTAGCTCCCAAATCGCCTCACAAGGTCGAACTACCACTCCTCTCTAAGTTGGGTATCCTAACTCCCACAAGTAAATCAGTCAAGTTGATATTTCTACAGGGTAACGTTATGCAAACAGAAGATGATTGTTCATCCTTCTCTTTCCTCTATTTTATAGAGTTTCAAACTTCCTTTCTTTCCTAAAATCTTAATTAGTTAAAGTTTTAACAATAAATTCCTAAAATTCGCCTTCGTACAAGTGTTGCCCATCCCCCACATTCCTTCATTAATTATTTTCTTTAATTAATTAATTGTTTGATTTCCTTCACCCACCTAGAGTTGCTCCTAGAATCACTCCTAGGTTTCCCTAGATTCCCTTACAGGTTTTAAAGGCTTTCCCTATGATGAAATTGCTAAATCAGTTTAAAATTAGAAAGCTCTTAAATGTGGATTCCTTACTAAGTTGACTTCCCGCTTTTTACCTTAAGTTCCCCTATTTCCCTTTTTATGTTACCTCCTTTCCCTAGTTTCCTATTTTTTATGTTTCCCTCTTTCCCCTTTTTATTCAGCTAAAAATGAAAGTTGTTCAATTTAACCTCTTTTTACTTTTATTATTAATTTAGTATCTTTTTAAACTATAAAAAGTTAAAATAATTAATTGCCTCTTTAAATTTTACATCCAGACATTTTATTTAATTTCTTACTCTCTTCATGTTACCACAAAAAATTTATGAAGACCAAATTTTTACTTAAGTGCTTTTAAATTTTATTATTATTATTATTATTATTATTATATATATATATATATATTCTCTTTTTTTTAAAGGTAGACAAAATTTTTACCCCTAATGAAATTTTAGACTTAGAACATAGATTCTGAACTGGGTGACATTTAATTAGGAAAGATTTTTTAAATTTCTTAACGTGTTATTTGACTTAGGGCCATCTAGGTTCATCCCTCTATCAAATCAATGTGATGTGCCCTTCAGGACGCACTAGTTTCTCCAACAGTTCCACTCACCTCATATGTTCCTTTGCACGACATGCCCTTCAGGATGCACTAGGTGCTCCAAGGGTTTCACTCGCCTCTTGACTGATTAGTAGACATCAATAACCCATGGAGTCAACACTCCACTAGGTGAACTTGTGGGAGACTAAGGGATTCTAAGGAATAAGGCCCCTGCCTTCTCTATAATTTATCTTCTCATCTTTTTATTACCATTCTATTACTACCTCTTATTGCTTCATCATGCTTACATAATCGTGTCATTTCTTAAATCTATCACATAACTCTCACCTTTTATTCATTTTTATTATTCAGTCAACATTAAAGAAGGCACTCATCACTCATCTTATTAGTGTTACCAACCCTTCACAAGATATACATGAACTCCACTATTAAGGTAAGATCAAGTAATTCAACAATTAAACAAGAGTTTACTTAACATCACATTGATTGGTAGAAACTCGTCAATATACCCCTATCAGACATTATGACATAAATAAAAAATTTGTCACAATATTTCATTTATGATTCCAAACTCAAGTTATAAGTTCACAACATAAGCCCACTTATAGTACACCATATGACCACACTAACCTAGGTAATGGATTAAAAACAATCCAAAACTGCTATGGTGGTATACTTGGCACTACGCCCTCTTTAGGGTCAAAACTTTCTCACTCAAACTTGAGTCTAAGAGCAACCCAAGTGCATAAGCTATGCTCCTAAGCTAGCAAAACTTTCAATTGCGCACCACACCAAATTCTCCATTAACTATATAGTCTTTTCTAGCCAACGGTAAATGGTTACATGACCCTTCCTCTATGGAGAATAAGTATCACCAGAAAGTCATAGATATTATCATACACAAAACATATAATACACAATAATTAAGAGTATAACATGTCATTAGTTGTTTTCGATAATCATAAATATTATGGAGACCTTAAAACTCGTTGACCTCCCCATGAAACCAACCTCTTGCTAACTTGTAAGTGGTAAATGTCTTTCTTGTAACATTGATGTGTCCTTTACTCTTAACATTACTAAGGTTAGATTCTCTCTTACAATTACTACACACCATGATTATGACTATGTTTTTATTCAAAATAAAATTTATTAAAGGCCTTCTACTTACTAATAAAGTGGAGGATGACTCCTAAGTCATACATTACATAATGTTTTCCACATCAACAATTTATTTTCTAAGTTACAAGATATATTGTTTTTTTAATACGATCACCTTAACCTTAAAACATATCAATTTGGTCTTTAATTATAATATTCACTTTGAATTCTCTATTCCATACTCTAAGAATCATATTCCACACTTTAGCTTCAAGGGGTTACATAATTCTACACTTACAGTTGTTGTATTGTTGTTTCCCTATTGCAATGTGATGGAATTATACTCTTGATGCCACCCTAACCATTATTATATGTGATTAATTTATATGGTATAGTAGTATTATTATCTTACATAAATTTTCCATTTATAAAATTTTACATCCTAATATAAAACTATTTAATACTACTCTGATATTTTATAAGAGGTCCGAGGTGGAAGTGGGTGGTTAGAAACAATATTATATACTAACATATACAACACAATGTATATTTATCACTATTGATCATATCACTATTTCTTACATATTTACTCACAACTTGAACTCATATATTTATACAATATTTAATAGATTTCCCACAATTCAAAGTTGATTTAATTAACCTAGATCACTTAAAAAAAAAATCCTCATCTATTAATTTACTATAGTTTTTGTACTAATAAAACTTAATAGATTAGTTTAAATAGCATTTCAATATAAATATAAATATATATATATATATATATATTTTAACTATCCCAAAATTTACAATCTCAAACCTAAAGTAATTAAATCCATGTTAAAATAAATTACTTGGTTGTATTTACTAGAAATAAAATACTACAATTTTTTTTAAATAGTTAAACCAAAATTTTAAAATAATAATTCATTAAATCTCTATATACCAATAAATATTTAGAAAAAAGTATTTTAATAATATTCTTATCTCTATCTCCTACTGATTTCTCTCAAACAACATATCTCCATTGATTTCTTTCAATAAGACACACACACATATTTATTATACATCTTATCTCCATTCACGTGTACATGTCCATTGATTTCTCTCAATGCTTATATGTGTATATGTCTTATCTGCATTTTTTTTTTCTCTCTGAAATCTCAAGCCTTTATATCTCATCTTCATTAATTTCTCTTTGACATTTCACACCATCTCAACCCTTATGATTTATTTCAACAGAGACGTGTACATCTCCATTGATTTATTTCAACTCTTATATTTGTATATGTCTTTATCTTCATTAATTTCTCTCAGTACAAGTCTTATCTCCTTTAATTTTTTTTCTCTCGTTACAAGACAAGAATTTGATTTGCTAAGTAGACTTTCCCTACACGTTTTTGGGCATTTTACAAAACAAGAATTTGGTTTGATGGTTAGACTTTCCCTACACTTATTTGGGCATTTTACACAACAAGTGTTGCATCTCTGGAAGCTCGGCATTCTGAATTCTTTTCTTTCTTTTCTCTTCGCTCTTCGATTGTTGTCGTCATGGGCATTAATTTTAATTTTTCGACAGTTTTTGTTTGATCTGTTCAATTGACCATTCCGTTGTGGGTGGATTGTAAGATCGTTTATCACGAGAATCCATGAGTTCATCGTATGCTCGTCAATGTTCATCAGGGACATGAACAAGCATTGCATCCTCCTCCTTTGACAACTCAGAAGGATTTAAATTCATTGCCCTTAATGAAGATAACTCCCTCCACAGACTCAATTGGAGGAGGAGCAAAGAATTGTGTTTTCTCTCGAATGAATCGTGCGAGGTCTTTCTGCTATCGTTTGCATAGAAATTCAGAGTCTCTTTCTACTGCACATGGCCACCCGCCGCCGCTAACTCCTCCTCAGGATCCTTCTCATCCTCTTCCTCCTTCTGTTGCGCCGCCATCAATGGATGCTACGGATTCCAGCACCATGGAGGTGCAGTGAATCTGTCCAGAAAAGAATCATCATATTACTTAATAGAGACCCTTGTCTTTATGGCATACCGCTTCTTGAAACTATACAAATCCATTCCGCAACACAACAGTAATAATCGTTTTGTCAATTTTGTGTAAATATATAGGATCTTATCCAATATTTACATGAATTACTGGCAAAGTTTCAGGTATTTCTAATCTCTGTCCTATTTTGCATATACTAATGGTTGCCTGTAGGATCCGAAGAAAAATTCTATCTTGTATTAGAATTTGCTAAGATTATATAGAGAGATATGGAATCAAGCATGTATATGGTGAGGGTCTGGACCAAGCATGATGTATGGTTGGCTACACTACCAGATACCGACTGGAATGAAGGGTAAAGAAGGTCTATTCTCGTGTACCAATCCCAATCCATCCCAAGCTCTAACTGGGGTGATTGCTAAACCATAACCCATTGCTCCTCGTTCGATCCTACCACAGGAAAATACCCTGAGATCATCTGAGTGAGTATCCTCACTCGGATACTCACTTATGTATTTTGTCCAGCCAAGGTGGACTTGTTTGTTAATTGTTACTCTATGTACCAGAGAATACAGTTGAATGCTATAATATGGTAAACGCTTAGCATATAGACGTGTCAAAATGTTTCAATTGTCAATCTCAAATGGTTTTGGTTAAACTTTCTATCTTTTTGGTTTTTGATCAGGCTATATAAATTTGGACAAAATTACTATTTTTTGTTATTTCAATTGTATTTCTGAATGTATAAATGGATTCAGCCTGCTGAAAAATACTAAAACACCCAAATTACAAAAACTTAGGCATTCAAATTTGTAACTCCAACCATTCATCACAGGATTTCATCACTAGATTTCGAGCAAAATCAAACATAAAAAAAATTACTGAAAACAGCCCAAAGATGGAACATTTAGATTATTGCTTAAGTAAAATTCCTCCAAATGTATTAATAACGTCCACTACAAGGCATTTGAAGAAAATTTTCTATCATGGCTTCTTCCAGTGTTTCTGGTAGACTCAGATGGTGGCTAACAGAGACCCGCACAAACGTACTGTATTGATCGTGAATAGTTGGCTTTGTGTTGTATAGTTGTGTAGTTTGTATTTTTGTTGTGTTTGTCTATGATAAATGATTGAAATAGAAACATACATATAGCTTGAGGACTCAATATGCATTGTAGTCATTGTCAAAGCTTCAAAAAATATACCAAACCCATCTCAGGTTACTGTTTGAAATGCATCAACCATCATTTCATTTTCCAACATCGAAATTTAACACCGAGAGAGTGAATGCGTAGAAGACAGTGTGTGATTGCGACAATTTAAATAGTGTAATTATTCCTATGTATCAAATTTGGATTCATTTTCCAACATGCCAGGAAAATGAATGCAGGGAAGCAAATATAATTAAAACTATTGAAACAAAATGCTATAGTAATGTTTCTGTATTAAAAACAAATGCATTATAGCCAAAATATTAACTAGTATTTCTTTATAATGTGATTTCACTTGAAAAGAAATTAGTGCAATCAGACACTTCTATCTAATTTGATTTAATTATAAACACCCTAAAGGTCTCCCATTGGAAGTATCCTCTCATCTCCACGAGATCGGAAGGGTAAGCAGCTTTATAGATGGATTGACAATGGGCAACTTGATCGCAGGTTGAGTTCTCTCTCCCTCCAACAAAAGCCACTAAATGAAAAGTAATACCTCATCCATAGCTAATAAGTAGAAGAGACCTACCTGGATAATGCTCTGTATGATACATGTTGGGTAAATGCATGAATTAACAAATCCTTCTCCTCGAATGACATCATCGAGAATGTTAATATTTTTATGTATTTTTTCTTTAGAGGGTATCGTTGTGTCCTGGATTGTCCTTTTCTATGGGAAACCATACCTATATTTAAATTGATATGATAAGTCGTGTTTACTCACTCTTTATTGAAATCATGAAATCTTACTGTATACCAATTAAAATCATTTAGCACAATGACATTGTTTGGAATAAAAAATAGCAGACTCCATGATTTCAGTATATTCGACGTGATCCTTGGTATTCAATGGTATACAAATATATACGAAGCATCCGATTCCCTTTATTTTTAAAATAAATTATAAACCTCCGTAGTATTTTAAAAAAAATAAAAATTTATAAACTAAAATCAAAGCCCTCGGCCTTCTTAAAATTTATTGTAGATTTGGACTTAGTTTATTGAAAAATATTGAGGCCCTAAATATGAAGAGATGGTTG
>SNQJ01S0001054.1:262743-273230 GCA_010110895.2 Picea sitchensis
ATTTATATATATATATATATATATATATATATATATGTGTGTGTGTGTGTGTGGAGTGGCTTACTCGCCATAAATACATTTTTGCATGACCTTATAAGGTTATTCATTAAACATATAAGGTTATTCATAAAACATCTCGAGAAAGATTTCTTTAAATGAAGCCATTATGAAATCGGTCTTTTGTGCATTCGCATTAAGAACATTAAGATACATATTCTAGTTAAATGAGCTTGTGTAATTCTTCCCCCTCAAACACATTTTTAAAGTAATTTGTTAAGCCCTAATATGGGCTCATTACCCCTTAATTGGGGCATATTATATTAGTAATGTTATTTTATTTATGTCATGTTTAGGCCATTAGTTCTAATTATACCTCCTAGTATCCTATATATACCAAGGAGACATTTTCATTTTGAATCATCTTGTACTTAGCACATTTAAGTGGGGTAAAAGGAGGTTGCCCCCTTGAAAAGGCTTATTATCTGAAATTATCTATTTTTCAAAGCGTTGAGTACTTTTTCTAAGGTTTTTCTATGCTATATTGGTATTTGGTTCTTAACATATGGTATCAGAGCTCAAGGTCTTGGGGTTTCGCTGCTAGATCTGAGACACCTTGGAATTTTCACTATAACTATCTTTCTACAATGTTTCAGAAGAAACAACTTGGAGGATATTTAGTAGATGGATCAAGGTACATTGGTTTCAAAATTCATCTCGTGGCCTTATAATTTCGGAGATAGAGCCTGTACGAGATAGGGTTCTGGAATCATCTGAAATGCGTCATTGCGGAATTTTCGCTATAAAAACATTTTCATAACGTTTCAGACCCTGAAATTTGGAGGCTATTTACAGAAATTAGTAAGGTATTTGTGGTAAAAATTTCAGCTTTTGGGTCCTCTTAAATTTGTATATACACCCTGTGTAAGATAGGGCATCTGACTAGTCTCAAGAAGATGTTCCAGGTAAAACAATCATAACTTCTTCCTAGAGTATCGAAATTGAGTGAGACTAGTTTCATTGGATCGTGGAGAGTCTGTTGTATTTTTGGTGTGAGTTTCAAATTTTTTTATCAATTATTTTGTGCGGCGCACGCTATACAAGTGAGATATATTGGAAAGGAAAAGAATCGGCAAGTTGTGTGGAAGTTAACATAAATTCCACTTAGCACATCCAATTTTGATCACACCTATGGCATTGCAGATTAGAAATATCAGAGAACTACATAAAATAAAGTTTCATACTCAAAAGGGCTGAAACTTGGGAGATACAACAGAAGAAATATTCTCTAGCAGAACCACCTCAAAATCAAGGTTCAAAAGTGATACTTGGACAAAATGCCACTAGAAAAGGGAACTTCTACACCAACTAAGCCTCCAGAAAATCCTACTTGGACTCTTGATAAAGGTGAAGAAATGCGTAGGGACATAAATGAACTACAAAAGACGATGGATTCAATGGAAGCTAAGTTGGATACTAAGATGGATTCATTGGAAGCTAAGTTGGATACTAAGATGGTTTAAAAGGGGATATCATGGAAGTATTGAAAAATTTTGTAACAGAGAAGACACCTAAAAGTGAAAATGCATCCCATGAAATTCATGATGAGGACACAAGAAAGGTGAATCAAGAATGGAGAAACTCCAACTTTGGTTTGAAGACCAACCACGTTCCTAAGATTGATATGAGGAAGTTTGATGGCAAGTACCCAATCACATGGATACTTGATGTAGCCGCACCCATAGGCACGTCCGCTCACACACGATCTCCCTTCTGTTCCCGGCCCGAAGAACTCAAAGGTTCCTCTAATTCCCTATCGGGAATTGTCTTTACCCACAACAACACTTCAAGTGATCTCCCTTAGTGATCGGGAAATCGGACTTCGCGATTTCGCGAATCCTATGGTCGTGTGTTTCGTGCCTCACGATTCCCCGAAAGCTGACATGAGTCAACATTGACCTTTTCTTCCCCTGTCGGTATTTCTGCTCTATCATGATTTCACCACTCGCGATATCTAACACTTTGATTTGCCGACTCCCGATACCCGATGCACCGAATCTCCGATGCGCATGGGCGAGTTGACTTTTTCCACTTCCCATCGCTTCGATCGAGATTTCGGAATTCGCGGGATCGCGAATCCTGAAGTCAAAGGATTTAGGACTTGCCTTTTCTCGATCCCCTATGTGGTGCCAACTATCCTCCACTATCTCCTGCTGTGGCCCCACACAACTCTTTCGTCGGGATATCACGAGTTTCGCGACTTCAAGCTGCAAGTTTTCTCTGTTCTTAAAAACCCTGATTCTCCAAACCCCGACTTCCTGGGATCTCATGACACGCATCCCTACTGATGGACGGCTCTGATATTGTCGGGATATCGCGGATCGCAATATCGCAAGTCTCGTTGCAACAACTTGGAGCCTCGACTTGCGACTCCCCGATATGCGATGTCACGTGTAGATCTGACGGTCCCTATGAGTCGGGATAGACGACTCTGCCCCTCCTGAGCTTTGAATCTCTCCGAATGTTCTCACCGTAACCTCCTTGCACCTCCGCAAGATCTAACGGCCCACGGAACTTCACGAAATCTCCTCAAAGGATTTTGACCGTTCGTTCTTCCTTTGCTAATTCTGCGAAATGAAGAAGTGTCTCCCCACGAGACTCATTCACTCGCTCGCCAACCTGCGACGCTTCCCTCAAACTTCCAACGATAGCTTCCCTGTACTTATCCTTCAGTGAATTCGAAGGCCTACTCCTCCTAAGCTTTCTTACGACTTCAATCTTCCTGGAAATCTCTTGCACGCACTCCTTGTGGCAACTCTTCAACCTCGACTGAGTGTTGAAGTCACTTGACTCTGCGCACACCTGCAACAACAGTCTTTCAAAGCTTTTCTCAGGTTCGAAACCCTGAGACCCTTAACTATCCTGCGCACTCCTTGCATGGCACTGTGCCTATCTGCACCTTCTGGGATGAATGAGAACAAAAGTTACCTCTATCTGAACCCTCTGTCAACGTACTCCTTGCGGACACTTCAACTGCACTCCTTGCAGGAAGTCTCTGGCTCAAATAGAGAAACAATTGAAACTCATTTACTCACCGTCTCAGACTTCAATTCAACCATGAAATCACATACACAGTATATTAAAAGCAAATGTATGACATGAAGCAAACATTCATGATAATAACATCAATACATAGAGAAATAACACAAACCATGAATTTGAATCAAAGCTTTCTTCTATTAATTCAATGTATGTACATGGATGTTCTTCATACAGTTCTCTGCCTGCTCTTCTCTTCCTGGATTGATTGATGATACCATTATACAAAGAGGGTGTCTATATCCGTTTTCCCTCTTGGACTCTAAAGCTATCCAATCTAAAATTAAAATCCTATCTACCAGCATTAACTAAAATAAATGTCGTCTATCTACTAAAGGACAAGAGCTATCCACTCAAGGTCCATTTACAATATACAAAGGTGCCTCCTCTTAAATGAGTCATTTAAGATCACACAACAATTCCAAATCTTTTCCAAAAATTTGTGTTGGCTTGTCGAGCTGTTCTCCACTTCCGCGCTGGCTCGCTTGATGTGTTGGCGATGCTCCTGCATCATACTCCTCGGCTTGAAAAATTTCATGGGCTCCTATCCATGAGCTCCTGCATGGTCTGTCCATGCTTCTGTATCTTTGTTTCTCTCTCCCACCTGACATCTTCCACTGGATGGTTCCTCCACTTGACCAGATACTCATAGTATTCTTTCCTTCTGGTCTTCTTGCCCACTCTCTTGTCCAGTATGCTTTCCATCTGTGGCTTCTCTGCAACTGGAATCTGTTTCATCCAATGGATCACTGGATGCTTATCTCCAGTCTCTACTTCTCTAGCCCTGTATGGGTATAAATCTGTGATATTGAATATCGGAGATATCCCGATGCCATCTGACAACTCGATCTCATAAGCATTTTCTCTGAATTTTATCAAGACCTTGCATGGCCCGATTTTCTTCATCTTTAAATTATTATGTGTTCCCCTCGGGAACCTTTCCTTCCTCAAATGTGCTAGAACTATATCATCAACTTCGAACTGAAGTTGTCTCCGATGCTTATCTGCTCTACGCTTGTATTCCTGGCTTGTTTTCAGCAACCGCTCCTTCACCCTGCTGTGAAGTTCTTTCATCGCTTTAGCGAATTCTTCTGCACTAGCACTACTAGTAGCAGTCCATTCTGAATCCCTCAATTCAGAAACTCCTCTGAGTTGCATCCCATAAACAACCTGAAATGGACTTCATCCTGTACTCTGATTCACTAAATCGTTGTATGCAAACTCTGCCTGTAGTAATATACTATCCCAACTACTATGATGCTCCACCACCAAGCTTCTCAGCATGTCTCCCAGACTTTTGTTCACCACTTCCGTTTTTCCATCCGTCTGAGGATGATAAGCTGAACTAAATGCCAAATTAGTTCCTAGTTTCTTCCATAAGGTCCTCCAAAAATGCCCTATGAATTTAGTGTCTCTGTCCGAAACTATACTTTTCGGCAATCCATGAAGTCGAATGACTTCCTTGAAAAACAGATTTGCGATGTGTGTCGCATCGTTGGTCTTCTAGCATGGGATGAAGTGTGCCATATTAGAAAACCTATCCACTACCACAAAGATTGAATCAACACCTCTTTGTGTTTTTGGCAAACCCAATACAAAATCCAGGCTGATCGCCTCCCATGACCTCTCTGGTATGGGTAATGGCCGATAAAAACCTGCATTCTTCTTTCTCCCCGTCGAATGCTGGAAAATTCTACATCTATCAACAAATTTCTTGACATCTTCTCGCATCCCTGGCCAAAAGTATGATTCTCTCAACTTCGCAAATGTTTTGTCATGGCCAAAGTGTCCTGCTAATCCACCACTGTGCTTCTATTTTAATAAGTTCTCCCTCATGGATCATTTCAGAATACACAGTTGATTGCCTCTAAACATCAACCCTTCCTGGATCATGTAGTCTATCCAAGGACTCCTCTCTCTGAGAACTGGATTCTCAGTTGCTTCATACGCTTCTACAAAATCTACATCTCCTGCGTACATGTCCCTGAGATTTTCAAAACCCAATGTTTTGACTCTGAACTCCTGCATCAACAAACATTTCCTGCTCAAAGCATCAACCACTTTGTTAGCAGTACCTGAAATATGCTTAGTCACAAATGTGAAACTTTGCATATACTCCACCCATTTTGCATGTTTCTGATTCAACTTCTCATGTTGAGTCACAAACTGTAATGCATGATTGTCACTATATAAAACAAACTCCTTTGGGATCAAGTAATGCCTCCACTTTTTCAATGCCTTTATGATAGCATAGAATTCCTTATCATACGTGGAGTATTTCAACTTTTCCTCGTCCAACTTCTCAATGAAATATGCAATCAGTTTGTCCTCTTGACTCAAGACCGCTCCTATTGCAAACCCACTTGCGTCACATTTCACCTGAAATGTCTTCAGAAAATCCGGCAACACCAACACTGGTTGTTCCGTGCTCTTTCGCTTCAACAGATTGAAGCTCTTCTCAGCCTCTGCTGTCCAGTGAAAAGATTTATGCCTTTTCTTCAATGTATCCATCATCGCTGCACTAATCCCACTGAAATTCCTGATGAACTTCGTGTAGAAACTAGCCAAACCATGAAAACTTCTCACCTCAAAAATATTCCTCGGTGATGGCCAATTCTTGATCACTTCCACCTTATCTGGATCCATTCTTAACTCATTCGTTGAAATAAAAAAACCCAAATAAATGAGCTTTGTCTTCATGAATGAGGACTACTTCATATTTATCAACAGCTTCTCCTGCTATAGCTTCTTCATCACTATAGCCAAATGCTTCAAGTGTTCTGCCACTGATTTACTATAAATCAGTATATCATCCAAATACACAATGACGAACTTTCCGATGAAATCTTTCAGGATTTCATTCATCAACCTCATGAAAGTACTCGGTGCATTTTTCAAACCAAAAAACATGACTATCCATTCATGCAAGCCCTCATTTGTCTTGAATGTTGTTTTCCATTCATCACCTTCTCTCATGCGAATTTGATGATATCCGCTTTTCAAATCAATCTTTGAAAAAAATCTTGCTCCGCTCAAGCAATCCATCAGATCATCCATTCTCGACAATGGAAATCTGTACCTGATGGTTATCTTATTAATCAATCTCAAGTCGGTACACAATCTCCAACCTCCGTCTTTCTTCGGACTAAGTATTGTTGGAACAACACACAGACTCAAACTTTCTCTGACTAACCCCTTGTCCAATAACTCCTAGACCTGCTTCTTGACCTCTTCATTTTCTTGTGGCGTCAACCTGTACGTGGCTTTATTCGGAAAACTAGCTCCTGGTATGAGGTCTATATGATGACTCACACTGCTCATCGGTGGCAACGAACGAGGTAATTCACCCACTATGATATCAATGAACTCTTCCAGCAGTTCATGAATCTCATCTGGTAGATCATTCACTCTTGTGCTAGTCAGAACAATCCTCGGCTTTCTGACCACAAAGAATTTTGGATCTTCCTTCTTCTTAACCTCTGTAAGAAGCTCCTTCCCACTCATGAGGAATATTGTGTTGTTCACTTCCGGCTTCACCTCCTTATCCTTTATCGGAAGCAACATATGGGTTCTCCCATTCTTCTCCAGGGTATATGTGTTCATTCTCCCATCATGAATCACATTTCTATCATATTGCCATGGTCTACCCAGTAATAAATGACATACATCCATGGGAATAACATCACATAAAATCTTATCATTATATCCACGTATTTTGAATTAAACCAAGCATTGTTTAGTAACAGTTACCTGGTGTCCTTTCTGTAGCCGCGAAACTCTGTATGGGCTTGGATGATCAGTCGTCTCCAGATCCAACCTCTCTACCATCTCTATAGATACGAGATTATCTGTGATACCACTGTCCATGATAACCTTGCACACCCTATCCTTGGTTTTTCAAGAAGTCCTAAAGAGTCTGGTCCTTTGGACTGAACTTTCCACCTCCTTCTCAGGTGTCAAAAGGACTTTTCGCATCATAAGTGATATTTCGCCTTCCGCGTCTTCTGCCTCAACATCACGCCTATACGCTTCGGTGATGTGAGCTTCCCCAATGTCCTTCTTTTCCTCTAGACACTCATAAGACTTGTGCCCATTCTTTCCACACATGAAGCATGTGATTACTCCTCCTCTTCCTCTTCCTCTACCTCTAGTACAAGGAAATGTGTTGTTGTCAGCATATCCTCCACTCTGTTCTGTATGTTTCCCTCTTTGTTCAACATATGGTCCTCTCTGTGAGGTTCCACTTCTTTCAACTTTACCCTGAGGTTTCTTCCATTCCTCCTTGGGCTTCTGATATTTCTCCTGGGAAACTGCCTTGCCTCTGGGATGACTCCTACCTCGCCCTCACTGACCTTGCTTTCATCTCAGCGTCTCTTCAGCCTTGAGAGCCATTTGATAAGCATCCTCCACCATTCGGATGGTTACCATGCTCAATTCATCCTGAATGTCGTATCTCAGACCATTCAGATATCTAGCAACCTTCTCATCATCGCTCTCCCGATGACCTGCTCTGATGTTCAGTTGATAGAATTCCTCAGTGTATTCTTTCATTGTCATCAACTTCTGTCTCAGGTTCTGCATTCCCCTGAACAGAGTAATTTGATAATCTCTTGGGATGAATTTTTCTTTCATCTTTGCGATCATCCAATCCCAACTTTTGATCTTCTGCTTGCCTTTGCACCGTCTGTCAGCTTGTAGCTCATCCCACCACAATATTGCATGTCCTTTCAAGTGCGTGACAGCATGCTTAACCTTCTTGTCTTCTTCGACCTCTTCATAGTCGAAGTATGTCTCGAGAGCTCTAATCCAATCTAGTAGCTCTTCTGCATCCAGATTTCCCTCGTAAACTAGAATGTCCATTTTTGCCTTCGCACCCATCCTTGCGATAGATTTTATTAAACGCTCATTGGCTGCATCTTCGGATGCAACTTCCTCTTCGCGTTCAGCCTCGACTTCGCCCTTAGAATCACTCTGATCCCTGGCACTGGCTATGCGTCTTTGCGCTGTCTCCATGTCCTCGAGTCTAGCTCAGATATCTCGCATTTGCCTCTCCATTTTTGGATTGACTACCTGCCTGCCTCTTCTTCGCACCTCCCTGTCCTCTGGATCAGGTGATTGCCTTCTCTCCTTGGCGGCATGATGAATCCTCTTCTCTACTACAAAAATCAAATAGATATTCCTTCTCTAATACCAAACATGACGCAGCCGCACCCACAGGCACGTCCGCTCACACAGGATCTTCCTTCTGTTCCCGGCCCGAAGAAATCAAAGGTTCCTCTAATTCTCTATCGGGAATTTTCTTTACCCACAACAACACTTCAAGTGATCTCCCTTAGTGATCGAGAAATTAGACTTCACAATTTCACGAATCCTATGGTCATGTGTTTTGTGCCTCACGATAACCCGAACTTCGACGTGAGTCAACGTTGACCTTTTCTTCCCCTGTTGGGATTTCTTCTCTATCACAATTTCGCCACTCACGATATCGAACACTTTGATTTGCTGACTCCCGATACCCGACACGCCGAATCTCCGATGCGCACGGGCGAGTTGACTTTTTCCACTTCTCGTCGCTTCGATCGGGATTTTGAAATTCGCGGGATCGCGAATCCTGAAGTCAAAGGATTCAGGACTTGCCTTTCCCCGATCCCCGATGTGGTGCCACTTGTCCTCCACTATCTCCTGTTGTGGCCCCACACAAATCTTCCGTTGGGATATCGCGTTTCGCGACTTCAAGCTGCAAGTTTTCTCTATTCTTGCAAACCCTGATTCTCCGAACCCCGACTTCCTAGGATCTCCTGACACACGTACCTACTGATGGGCGGCTCTGATCTTATCGAGATATCGCGGATCACGATATCGCAAGTCTCGTTGCAACAACTTGGATCCTCGACTTGTGAATCCCCGATATGCGATGTCACGTGTAGATCTGACGGTCCCTATGACTCAGGATCGACGGCTCTGCCCCTCCTGAGCTTTGAATCTGTCCGAATGTTCTCGCCGTAACCTCCTTGCACCTCCACAAGATCTAACGGCCCACGAAACTTCGCGAAATATCCTCAAAGGATTTCGACCATCCGTTCTTCCTTTGCTAATTCTACGAAATGAAGAAGTTTCTCCCCACGAGATTCATTCACTCGCTCGCCAATCTGCGATGCTTCCCTCAAAATTCCAACAGTAGCTTCCCTGCACTTATCCTTCAGTGAATTCAAATACCTACTCCTCCTGAGCTTTCTTACGACTTCAATCTTCTTGGAAATCTCTTGCACGCACTCCTTGCGGCAACTCTTCAACCTCGACTGAGTGTTGAAGTCACTCGACTCTGCGCACACCTGCAGCAGTAGTCTTTCAAAGCTTTGCTCAGGTTTGCAACTCTGAGACCCTTAACCAGCCTGCGCACTCCTTGCACGGCACTGTGCCTATCTGCACCTTCTGGGATGAATGAGAACAAAATTTACCTCTATCTGAACCCTTTGTCAATGCACTCCTTGCAGACACTTCAACTGCACTCCTTGCAGGAAGTCTCTGGCTCAAATAGAGAAACAATTGAAACTCATTTACTCACCCTCTCAGACTTCAATTCAACCATGAAATCACATACACAGCATATTAAAATCAAATGTATGACAGGAAGCAAACATTCATGAGCATAACATCAATACACAAAGAAATAACACAAACCATGAATTTGAATCAAATATTTCTTCTATTAATTCAATGTCTGTACATGGATGTTCTTCATACAATTCTATGCCTGCTCTTCTCTTCCTGGATTGATTGATGATACCATGATACAATGAGGGTGTCTATATCCGTTTTCCCTCTTGGACTCTAAAGCTATCCAATCTAAAATTAAAATCTTATCTACCAACATTAACTAAAATAAATGTCGTCTATCTACTAAAGGATGAGAGCTATCTTCTCAAGGTCCATTTACAATATACAAAGGCTCCTCCTCTTAAATGAGTCATTTAAGATTGTGCAACAATTCCAAAGCTTTTCCAAAAAATTGTGTTGGCTTGTCCAGCTATTCTCGGCTTTCGCGCTATCTCGCTTGATGTGTTGGCGATGCTCTTACATCAATACTTTAGATTGAGCAATTATTTGATCTCCGTTATGTGCCACATACACAAAAGGTACGAATTGATTCTTTATATTTAGAACCTAATCAATTTGTATGGTATCGATGGATTTGTTCTCGCAAATCACTCGTCACTTGGAAAATTTTCATGGAATAAATGATAGCACACTATGAGGATACAAGGAGCAATACCTTCTTTAGCCAATTGATAAATCTCAATCAAAAGGGTTCAGTTACCAAGCACATTGAGAACTTCCAAAGATTGAATATAAAGGTAACCGATATTCTAGATGAGCACTTGATTGATGTA
>SNQJ01S0001054.1:273240-289145 GCA_010110895.2 Picea sitchensis
TGGCTCATTACCCCTTAATTGGGGCATATTATATTAGTAATGTTATTTTATTTATGTCGGCTTTAGGCCATTAGTTGTAATTATACCTCCTAGTCTCCTATATATACCAAGGAGACATTTTAATTTTGAATCATCTTGTACTTGCACATTTAAGTGGGGTAAAAGGAGGTTGCCCCCTCGAAGAGGCTTATTATCTGAAATTATCTCTTTTTCAAGGCGTTGAGTACTTTTTCTAAGGTTTTTCTATGCTATATTGGTATTTGGTTCTTAACATAATTTGACAATCCATTTCATATATATAAGTAATTTCATTTCCCTTTTAATCCAAAGTAATAAAGTTCAAAATTTCAAGTAACATAAGGTCTATATAAGTATTTAATTTTATTAGAGGTCTTGTAACAACCCAAATTGGATGCAGACCTTGCAGACCATGTTGGCGCAAAGACAAAATCCCAGTGTCGTGGGTGGTGAATCCCAGGTTTAAGTTTTTAAACCGGGCTCTGATACCATATGTAACACCCATCGAGGATATTAGAGAATTAATCACTCACTAAATACATTTGCATTATAACAACTTTGCTCTAACATAATTTCATTTCATTTACACAATTCTTCTACATTTTCTCAACAATAAATCTAAATAGCATGATAAAATAAGTAATAGGTTAAATCTAAGATTTGCATCTTAAAACAAAAGTATATACAAAATATCAACAACAAATACCACTGAAAAATACCTCTTCCTTAGTTTGTCGAAGCTCATCAATTGCAATGTAGTCATAGGCGCTTCCAAGCATTCTTTTCCCGCTTTCCCGGAGTGAAACAACAGAATCCTCCCTGCCAACTATATGCCTAGCCGGGTTTCTTGGCCCTTCGTGCCCGCGACTCGAAGAATACCAAAGCACAAATGCTCAAAGAAAACTATCACAAGAATTATATCTTCCAAGAATTTCACAACCTCTCATCATGCTCAAACCTCTCCATCCCCTCCTCTCTACTTCTTCTCCCTATTTATCAAGTTTCCATACACACTTCCCCAAGTCTCCTCAACCACCCTCATCATTATCCATCAACCTCCCTTATCTAGATATTTTGGGAAAATATTAAAATAAAGCTAAATATAAATGACTTGCATTAAACAATAATAAATAAAATAAAAAGTCTTTATTCTCATGCTAGCTAATAAATGTTATTTGATAATTTTTCCCAAAATGTACACAACACCCCACCATGCTCATTTAATTCATCACAGCCACCATCTATCAAAGTCAAGAAGGAATTTAATGCTTCTAGATATTTGTATGCAATATAATTTACATATTCAATAAACATTCAATTAAATAGTTAATAATTTACTTTAATACATTAATTACTTATACTAGTGTACATGGGTAGTGTATGTGTGCGTAGCTAGCGGACACATATCTCATGCATGTACTAACAATAAACAATCATTGCCTCTAGTGCATAGTTCCTATATGATCACCAAGACATGTAGGACAACAAATCACATAATGCATCATTTAATAATCTTAACGAACTAAATTACACCAATTCATCAATAACTCATTGTCACACTTAAAATATCATTAGAAAATCAAAGAGGATTTTAAACATGGTAGGAACCAAGTGAGTAAACAATAGTGGCATCTCTAATCCCCAATCAGTATTCTCAACTAGCATCGAAGCATCCTTCCTTCCTAACCTACTTCCATCTTCCATCCTATCCTTTCCTCTGTTGGACTAAGATGGAGCATCAGCTATATTGATCTAACTCCAAATAGAACCCGTAAGAGTAAGTGTCATACATATCGACCAAGCTTCCCCAACAGGAAACTAGCAGTCGTCATCACACGTCTAGGGGAGCATGACTTCACACAGCCCTCCCACAACTCTAGGTTTCAGAGGATAAATGGTGGGAAATACCTCCACCACTCCTCATAGAACTAGGGTCAACACCCTACATCAAGCCCTATTGTGCAACTATTGTTCTTAGAGTCACGTCATCAAACATCCACTCTGGGTAATTTGTGCATCTTGTGAAAACCACACTTACCATAGATCATAGTAATATTTCGAATCATAAATTAAATAGTAAGTACAACTTATATCATACAATATCTTCTTGATGTTTACAACATCCCAGTTACCTGAATACTATAGTAATTTGGCTATCACATAGCTTATCATCCTGTAGGTTAGTTCACCAATAACACATATTGATGCAGATACATAAAAAAATTATATAAGAATCCATATTTGCATTAATGCTCAATTACGAAATGTATTCATATTTACATCATGCATTGCATCTATTATACATTCACAACATAACTTAAATTGGTATCCCTGTACCAAAATTCCACATTTTAATTCACACGTTTAACCAAATCACATAATCATCATCACAAACATATAACAACAAAATTTAATATTGTGCAACTCACAAATAAGTCTAGACGTACCCCTTTCACATGTCTATATTAGTTTCACATAGTCCAAATAGTTACTAAGCAATGAATTACTATAATGAGAAAAATCAAAGTTATAAATGCCTAAGGCCAAAATATGAGGCGTTACATACACCTACCCTTCAAGAAACTTCATCCCAAAGTTATGTTTATTCACAATATGAGTGGAATTTATGACACAAGTTATATTTATCTTTCTTGATAGAAAACCTTGCATTATATTGGTCTCATTGGACAATGACTTGATTTAAAACATGTCGAGGCTATTAATATATTGATTGCAACTACGCCTATTTAGTAGGCACCTTACTATGTCTTGACTCTATTTTATTACCATTGGTAATTAAATTAATGAAAGGACATGCTTCTCTTATAGATTTATTCTTCCTAAGTTGTATATTAAAGTATAGTCTACTAGTTTGATAGCCAATTAGAATCTTATCTCATTATTGGTTCTTTCGTTAAGTGAATCTTATATTGAGTTCGTTTATAATTTAAGCCAAGCATATAATTCCACCTATAATATCTTAAAAATTATAGCCAATTATTATTGACCTTACTATCACTCTAACTTGAGTGATACAATACATATGTCATCATAAAATTTCCCATGCTTAGGAACACTGACTAACATACTACTAAATGATTTTCATTTGATGTCATCACTTCACTGTTTGTTTTTCCATTGTCCTGAATATTTCTCTTTTCTTAACTTGTATAGATTATATCTCAAACAAGTTAATTGTCTAGAATAGGATTCTCTTCATCACGGTCGAGGAAAATATTTCTTTCTATCAACAATTCATTATCACAAACATTCCTATACATAAAGAGCACCATGTTGACACGTGGGTTAGTGAATATTTTATATCAATAAAAACAATTTACTACAAGAGTTCATTCCAAAATCTTTAGTCACTTGTCCTTGAGGTCTTCTCTTCTCACCATTGTACTTCTTATGTCTAAAAATTATATCCTCTATACCTACATAGTACTTTCCAACTTTGGTATCTAGCTCTTTTCTTGTCCATTTTCAACACTTCCAAGTTTGTTCCCTTACCACGAAATAAGTTTAACAATGAGAAGCATGTTTTCATTATTCCTCATCTAATTTATTTATTTATTTTTAAATAAGAGTATCTTCATAGGGAAAATCCTTCTTAGTGAGTAAGTAGTTTCTAGGCTTATTAATGCATTTCCAATCCACCTTGAACTCAATTCTAACTCCATGTTTAACCTCTCTCCTACCTTTTATCCACCCTTCTATCCTAAGTTAATCTCATTTATTTTGCACCTTTTTCTTGAACTTGAGTTATAACATATCTTTACACTTCTCCATATACTTTTTATCTATTTTCATTCACTTATTATTATATTGTCTTTGCTCTCTCAACATATCATACATCACTTTCCTCATCTTTGAATCCATTACTCTAATCACTAATTACGCATTTATTTATTTTGCTATTTATTATTACCTTCTTTACTCTTTTCTTATAATCACTTCCTACCTTCTACTATTTTTCGTATTTCTCTACTATATATATATATATTTATTACTATATGTATTTTTCTTTCACTATGTCTTGTATTTACCCATACCATCTCGCTTCTCCTCATCTTTCATTGATAATTGTATTATGATATTTTTATTTGATTGTCATATTTGTTATATCCATTCTAAGTTTTATATATCTTCCATATCTCATCCTTTACACATTACTTTATTATTTTTATTCTTGGATTTATAATTTATCTTCTCATATTTTTATTACCATTCTATTACTACCTCTTATTGCTTCATCATGTTTACATAATCGTGTCATTTCTTAAATCTATCACATAACTCTCACCTTTTATTCATTTTTCTTATTCAGACAACATTAACGAAGGCACTCCTCACTCATCTTATTAATGTTACCAACCCTTCACAAGATATACATGAACTCCACTATTAAGGTAAGATCAAGTAATTCAACAATTAACCAAGATTTTACTTAACATCACATTGATCGGTAGAAACTCGTCAATATACCCCTATCAGACATTATGATATAAATAAACATTTTGTCACAATATTTCATTTATCACTCCAAACTCAAGTTCTAGGTTAAAAACATAAGCCCACTTACAGTATACCATATGACCACACTAACCTAGGTAATTGATTAAAAATAATAAAAAACTGCTAAGCTGGTAGACTTGGCACTACACCCTCTTTAGGGTCAAAACTTTCTCACTCACAGTTAAGTCTAGGAGCAACCCAAGTTCATAATCTATGCTCCTAATCTAGCAAAACTTTCAATTGCGCACCACACCAAATTCTCCATTATTTATATAGTCTTTTCTAGCCAATGATAAATGGTTGCATGACCCTCCCTCTATGCAGAATAAGTATCACTAGAAATTCATAGATATTATCATACACATAACATATAATACACAAGAATTAAGAGTAGAACACGTCATTAGTTGTTTTAGATAATCATAAATATTATGGAGACCTTAAAACTCGTTGACCTCCCCATGAAACCAACCTCTTGCTAACTTGTAAGTGGTAAATGTCTTTCTTGTAACATTGATGTGTCCTTCACTCTTAACATTACTAAGGTTAGATGCTCCCTTACAATTACTACAAACCATGCTTATGACTATGTTTTTATTCAAAATAAAATTTATTAAAGGCCTTCTACTTACTAATAAAGTGGAGGACAACTCCTAAGTCATACATTACACAATGTTTTCCACTTCAACAATTTATTTTCTAAGGTACAAGATATATATATTTTTTAAATACGATCACCTCAACCTTAAAACATATCAATTTGGTCTTTAATTATAATATTCACTTTGAATTCTCTATTCCATACTCTAAGAATCATATTCCACACTCTAGCTTCAAGGGGTTACATAATTCTACACTTACAGTTGTTGTATTTTTTTTCCCTATTGCAATGTGATGGACTTATACTCTTGATGCCACCCTAACCATTATTATATGTAATTAATTTATATGGTATAGTAGTATTATTATCTTACATACTTTTTCCATTTATAAAATTTTACATCCTAATATAAAACTATTTAATACTACTTTGATATTTTATAAGAGGTCCAAGGTGGAAGTGGGTGGTTAGAAACAATATTATATACTAACACATAAAACACAATGTATATTTATTACTATTCATCATATCACTATTTATTACATATTTACTCAAAACTTGAACTCATATGTTTATACAATATTTAATAGATTTCCCACAATTCAAAGTTGATTTAGTTAACCTAGATCACTTAAAAAAAAAGATCCTCATTTATTAATTTACTATAGTTTTTGTACTAGTAAAACTTAATACATTAGTTTAAGCAGCATTTCAATATATATATATATATATCTTAACTATACCAAAATTTACAATCTCAAACCTAAAGTAATTAAATCCATGTTAAAATAAATTACTTGGTTGTATTTACTAGAAATAAAATACTACAATTTTTTTTTAAGTAGTTAAACCAAAATTTTAAAATAATAATTCATTAAATCTCTATATATCAATAAATCTTTAGACATAAGTATTTTAATAATATTCTTATCTCTATATCCTACTGATTTCTCTCAAACAACATATCTCCATTGACTTCTTTCAATAAGACACACAGACATATTTCTTATACATCTTATCTCCATTCACGTGTACATCTCCATTGATTTCTCTCAATGCTTATATGTATATGTCTTATCTGCATTGATTTTTTTCTCTCTGAAATCTCATGCCTTTATATCTCATCTTCATTGATTTATCTCTGACATTTCACACCATCTCATACTACATCTCCATTGATTTCTCTCAACTCTTATATTTGTATATGTCTTATCTTCACTAATTTCTCCCAGTACACGTCTTATCTCCTTTAATTTTTTTCTCATGTTACAAGACAAGAATTTGATTTGATGGGTAGACTTTCCCTACACGTTTTTGGGCATTTTACAAAAAAAGAATTGGATTTGATGGTTAGACTTTCCTTACACGTCTTTGGGCGTTTTACACAACAAGCGTTGCAGCTCTGGAAGCTCCTTGGCATTCTGGATTCTTTTCTTTCTTCTTCGGTTCGCTCTTCAATCGTTTTCGTCATGGGCATTAATTTTAATTTTCTGGCGATTTTTGTTCGATCCGATCAGTTGACTGTTCCGTTATGGGTGAATTGTAAGATCGTTTATCAGGAGAAGCCATGAACTCATCGTATGCTCATCATTGTTCATCAAGACATGAATAGGCATTGCATCCTCCTCCTTTGACAACTCAGAAAGATTTAAATTCATTGCCCTTAATGAATATATCTCCCTCCACAGACTCGATTGGAGGAGGAGCAAAGACTTATGTTTCCTCTCAAATGACTCATGCAGGGTCCTTCCACTATCGTTTGCATAGAAATTCAGAGTCTCTTTCTACTGCACACGGCCACTCGTCGTCGCTGCCTCCTCCTTAGGATTGTTCTCATCCTCTTCATCCTTCTGCTGTGTCGCCATCGATGGCTGCTATGGATTCCAGTACTGTGGAGGCGCAGTGAATCCGTCCAGAAAAGAAACATCATATTACTTAATAGAGGCCCTTTTCTTTATCGCATACTGCTTATTGAAACTATATAAAGCCATTCCGCAACACAACAGTAATAATCTTTTTATCAATTTTGTGTAAATATATAGGATCTTATCCACTATTTACATGAATTACTGGCAAAGTTCCACGCTGGCTCTCTTGATGTGATGGTGATGCTCCTGCATCATACTCCTCGGCTTGAAAATTTTCATGGGCTCATGTCCATGAGATCCTGCATGGTCTCTCCATGCTTCTGTATCATTGCTTCGCTTTCCCAGCTGGCATCTTCCACTGGGTGATTCTTCCACTTGACCAGATACTCGAAGTATTCCTTTCACCTAGTCCTCTTACCCACTCTCTTGTCCAGTATGCACTGCATTTGTGGCTTCTCTGCTATCGGCATCTGCTTCTGCCACTGGATCATTGGTTACTCAGTTGCAGTCTCTGCTTTTTCAGCCCTGTATGGGTATAAATCTGCGATATTGAATATCAAGGATATCCCGATGCCATCCGGAAACTCAATCTCATAAGCATTCTCTCTGAACTTCCTCAAGACCTTGCATGGCCTGATTTTCTTCATTTTCATCTTATTGTATGTTCCCCTTGGGAACCTGTCCTTCCTCAGATGTGCCAGAACTAGATCACCAACTTCAAACTGAAGGTGTCTCCGATGTTGATCTGCTTTGCGCTTGTACTCATGATTTGAGTCTATCATTCGTTGCTTCACCTTGCTATGAAGTTCTTTCATCGCCTCAACGAATTCTTTTTCACTAGCGTTGCTAGTTGCAGTCTGTTCTGAATCCATCAGCTTAGAAACTCCCCTCGGTTGTGTCCCATACACAATCTGAAATGGACTCTTTCCTGTGCTCCGATTCACTGAGTTGTTGTACGCGAACTCTGCCTGTGGTATTATGTTGTCTCAGCTGCTATGGTGTTCCGTCACTAAGCTTCTCAGCAAGTCTCCCAGACTTCTGTTGACCACCTCTGTTTGCCCATCCGTTTGAGGATTGTAAGCTGAGATAAATGCTAAGTTAGTTCCTATATTCTTCCGTAGCATCCTCCAAAAATGCCCTATGAATTTTGTGTCTCTGTCTGAAACTATGCTTTTCGACAATCCATGAAGTCGAATGACCTCCTTGAAAAACAAGCTCGCGATGTGAGTCGCATCGCTTGTCTTCTGGCATGGGATAAAATGTGCCATATTTGAAAACCTGTCCACTACTACAAAGATGGAATCAAATCCTCTTTGTGTCCTCGGCAATCCCAATACAAAATCCATGCTAATTGCCTCCCATGGCCTCTCTGGTATGGGCAATGGCTGATAAAAACCTGCATTCTTCTTTCTCCCCTTCGAATGTTGACAAATTCGACACCTGTCAACAAGCTTCTTGACATATGCTCGCATGCCTGGCCAAAAATATGACTCGCTCAGCTTTGTGAATGTCTTGTCATGGCTAAAATTCCCTGCGAATCCACCACTGTTTTTTTCCTTCAACAAGTTCTCCCTCATGGAGCAATTTGGAATACATAGTTGATTTCCTCTGAACAACAATCTCTCCTGGATCATATAATCTATCCACGAACTTCTGTCTCTGAGAACTGGATTCTCAGCTGCTTCATACACTTCTCCGAAATCTGCATCTCCTGCATACATGTCCCTTAGGTTTTCAAAACCCAATGTTTTGACTCGGAACTCCTGCAGCAACAAACATTTCCTGCTCAAAGCATCAGCCACTTTGTTAGCAGTACCTGCAATATGCTTAATCACAAACATGAAATTTTTCATATACTCTACCCATTTTGCATGTTTCTGATTCAACTTCTCCTGTTGACTCACAAACTGTAATGCATGATTATCACTGTACAATACAAATTCTTTTGGGATCAAGTAATGCCTCCACTTCTTTAATTCCTGTATGATGGCATAAAATTCTTTATCATATGTGGAGTACTTCAATTTCTCCTCATCCAACTTCTCGCTGAAATATGCAACTGACCTATCTTCCTGAATCAAGACCGCTCCTATGGCATATCCGCTTGCATCACATTTCACCTGAAATGTCTTCTGGAAGTCCGGCAACACCAACAATGGTCGTTCCATGATCTTCCGCTTCAACAGATTGAAGCTCTTCTCAGCCTCTGTTGTCCAATGAAAATACTTATGTCGCTTCTTCACTGTGTCCATCATTGCTGCGCTAATTCCACTGAAATTCCTGATGAATTTTTGGTAGAAACTAGCCAAACCATGGAAACTTCTCACCTCGAAAACATTTCTCGGTGATGGCCAATTCTTAATCACTTCCACCTTACTCAGATCCATCTTCAACTCATTTGCCAAAATAACAAAACGCAAGTAAATGAGTTCTGTCTTCATGAATGAATATTTCTTCATGTTGATCAATAGCTTCTCTTGCTGTAGCTTCCTCATCACAATAGCCAAGTGTTTCAAATGTCCAACCTTTGTCTTGTTGAAAATCAGTATATCGTACAGATATATGACGACAAACTTCCCGATGAATTCCCTCAGGACTTCGTGCAGCAACCTCATAAAGGTACTTGGTGCATTCGTCAAACCAAATGACATGACTAGCCACTCATACAATCCTTCGTTTGTTTTGAAGGTTGTCTTCCATTCATTGCCTTCCCTCATGTGAATCTGATGATATCCACTCTTCAAGTCAATCTTTGAAAAAAAAATTACCCCACTCAGGCAATCCATCAGATCATCCATTCTCGGCAATGGGAACCTGTACCTGATGGTCATATTATCGATCGCTCTCGAATCGGTACACATTCTCCAACCTCCATCCTTCTTTGGACTTAGCACTCTCGGAACAACACACAGACTCGAGATTTCTCTGACCAATCCTTTGTCCAACAAATCCTGTACATGATTCTTGACCTCCTCATTTTCTTGCGGCGTCAACCTGTACGCAGCTTTGTTCGACAAAATAGCTCCTGGTATGAGGTCTATATGATGGCTCACACTCCTCATCGGTGGCAACGAATGAGGTAATTCGTCCATGATGATGTCAACGAACTCTCCCAGCAGTTCCTGAATCGCATCTGGTAAGTCATCCACTCTTGTGCTAGTCAGAACAATCCTCGGTTTTCTGACCACAAAGAATTGTGGATCTTCCTTCTTCTCCATCTCTGTAAGAAGTTCCTTCCCACTCATGAGAAGTATTGTGTTTCTTACCTCTGGCTTCACCTCCTTATCCTTTATCGGAAGAAACCTATGTGTCCTCCCATCATTTTCCAAAGTATATGTGTTCATTCTCCCATCATGAACCACATTTCGGTCATATTTCCATAGTCTACCCAGCAATAAATGACATACATCCATGGGAATGACATCACATAGTATTTTATCATTACATCCCCTATCTTGAATTCAACTAAACATTGTTTAGTAACACTCACCTGATGTCCCTTCTGTAGCCATGAAACTTTGTATGGACTCGTGTGATTAGTTGTCTCCAACTCTAATTTCTCCACCATCTCGATCGAAACGAGATTATCTGTGCTACCACTGTCAACAATAACCTTGCATTTCCAGTCCTTGGTTTTGCAAGCTATCCTGAACAGCCTGGTTCTTTGAGCTGAACTTTCCTGCACCTCTTTCTCAGGTGTCAAAAGGACTTTGTGCACTGTTAGTGACCTTCCACCTTCGGTGTCTTCATTCTCAACATCACGCCTCTGGACTTCAGCGATGTGAGCTTCTCTATTATCCTTCTTTTTCTCTGGACACTCGAATGACTTGTGCCCATTTTTTCCACATGTGAAGCATGTGATAACTCCACCTCTTTCTCTTCCTCTACCTCTGGTATGAGGAAAAGTATTGCCATCAGCATATCCTCCACTCTGCTCTCTATGTTTCCCTCTTTGTTCAACATGTGGTTATCTTCGCTGTGAGGTTCCACCTCTCTCAACCTTACCCTGAGGTTTCTTCCATTCCTCCTTGGGCTTCTGATATTTTTCTTGGGCAACTGCCTTTCCTTTGGGCTGACTTCTGCCTCGCCCTCTCTGACCTTGCTTACGGCTCAACTTCTCTTCGGCTTTCAGAGCCATCTGATAAGCATCCTTCATCGCTCTAATGGTAACCATGCTTAATTCATCCTGAATGTCGTATCTCAGACCATTCAGATATATGGAAACCTTCTCATCATCGCTCTCCTGATGACCTGCTCTGATGTTCAGTCGATAGAATTCCTCAGTGTATTCTTTCACTGTCATCAGTTTTTGTCTCAGGTTCTACATTCTCCTGAATAGTGTAATTTGATAATCCCTTGGGATGAACTGCTCTTTCATCTTTGCAATCATTCAATCAGAACTCTTGATCTTTTTCTTGCCCTTACAGCGTCTATCGGCTTGAAGCTCATCCCACCATAATGCTGCATGTCCTTTCAACCGTGTGACAACATGTTTGACCTTCTTCTCCTCTTCAATATATTCATAATCGAAGTAGGTGTCAAGAGCTCGGATCCAATCCAATAGCTCCTCTGCATCCAGATTCCCCTCATAGACTGGAATGTCCATCTTCACCTTCGCACCCATCCTGGCGATAGCTTTAATCAGTCATTCATTGGCTGCATCTTCGGCTGCAACTTCTTCGTGTTGTTCAGCTTCAACTTCACCTTCGGAATCACTAACATCCCGTGCACCAGTTGTGCATCTCTGCGCGACCTCCATATCTTCTAGTCTTGCTCGAAGATCTCGCATTTGCCTCTCCATTTCTGGATTTCCTACCGGCCTACCTCTTCTTCTCACCTCCCTATCTTCTGGGTCAGGTGACTATCTTTCTCTTCTGGGCGGCATGGTGAATTCTCTCTCTCTGCTATAGAAAACAAAAAACTTATTCCCGCTCTGATACCACTCTGATGCACACGCACCACCCAACACGAGCACATCTGCTCACACAGGACCTTCTTCTCCTCTCGGCCCGAAGAACTCAACGGTTCTTCTATTCCCCAATCGGGAAATCTGCACCCCACAGATTCTCTTCGTCGCGATCCTCTCTCCTACCTTTCGAAGGATCGGCACTCGCAAATCCGCGATTCCAACATCCAAGCGCTACACCCTCGGATCCCTGAGACCCAACGCGTCAGTCAACTCACTGACTTTTCCCCTGCCGGGACTTCTTCACTATCGTAGCCTTGCGCACTCGTGACCTCGCTACTCGCAATACTGACCTTTTGGTTCTCCAACCTTCGATACCTGAGGTGCCGAAGTTCCGATGTGCACGTGTGAATTGACTCATCCACACCTGTTACTTCTCTCGGGACTTCCGTGCTATCGCTACCTCGCTCCCTCGCGACTTCGCTGCTCGCGACTCCCAGCACTCGGTCCTCCAAATCTCGAGTCTCGATGTACCGAAATGCCGATATTCTCCTGTCGCGATTTCGCTACCTCGCGCCCTCGCGACCTGAACCTCCCAATACTTGGGTTTTCAACTTACGAGCCCCAAGCTCGCGAGATATCCTATCTCCGCCACCTGTCTTCCACTCACTCTTGTGGCCCCACATGCTTATGTCACTATTGATATATTGCACCTCATGACTTGCATAGCCAAATCTTCTACACTTTTCTCACGAGATCCCGATAGGCGACCTCACGACTAATACAATGGCCCTGGCCGACTTGTATCAACGCTCTACCCTCCTGAGCTTAGAACTTCTCCGCGCCTATGCCGTAACTTCCTTGCACCTCTGCAATATCCAATGGCCCACGGGACTTCGCAAAATCCCCTCGGATGATTTCGTCCGTCCGTTCTTCTTCTAACACTTCTTCGAAATGAAACAAGAGCTTCCTTCATGAAGACATCTCCACCTACATGCAAGTTTTCATCACTTGCTCGAACGTTTTCAAGCACAACTTCTCTATGAAATCCTTCGATGAATTCGAAGGCCCACTCCCCCTAAGCTCGTTCTCAACTTATCAAGTCCTTTGAGAACTCCTTGCACGCATTCCTTGTGGCAAATCTTCAACAAATTTCTAAGTGTTGAAGTTCTTTGACCCTGCGCACCCCTGCAGCAGCAGTCTTCCAATACTTTGCTCAGAATTGCAACTCTAAGACTCCACTTGGCCTGCACACTCCTTGCACGGAACTGTGCCTATCTGCACTCTTGAGGAAATGAGAAAAAAAACCTTCTCTAATTGAACCCTGCAGTCGCGCACTCCTTGCGGACAAATTCAACTACACTCCTTGCAGGAATCTTCTGGCTCACTTAGAGAAACAATTGAAACTCATTCATTCAACCCCTCAGACTTCAATTCAACCATGTAATCACATACACATCATATAAAATCACATGTATGACAGGAAGCAAATATTCATGAGCATAGTATCAATACACACAGAATAGACACATAATCATAGATTTGAATCAAAGCTTTCTTCTATTAATTCAATATCTGTACATGGATGTTCTCTACACAGTTCTCTGCTTGCTCTTCTCTTCTCACTTCTGAATGATAATAATACAATGATACAATGAGGGTGTCTATATCCGTTTTCCCTCTCGAATTTCTAAGCTATCAAATCTAGAATTAAATATTCTATCTACCAACATTAACTATCTTAAATGCGTCATCTACCTAAGGACGAGAGCTATCTACTCAAGGTCCATTACAACATACAAGTGTGCCTTTTCTTAAATGACTTCATTTAAAGACTTGCACAACAATTCCCAAAGTATTTTCAAAATGTGTGCTGGCTCATCCAGTTGTTACCGCTCCACGCTGGCTCGGTTGATGTCCTGGCGATGCTCCTGCATCAAAAGCCATCATGAAATTGACCTTCTGTGCATTCGCATTGAGCATGTTAAGATACATATTCCAGTTAAAAGAGGTTGTGCAATTCTTCCTCTCTTCCAACCCATTTCTAAAGTTAACATACATATTCTAGTTAAATGAGCTTGTGTAATTCTTCCCCTTCAAAGACATTTCTGAATTAATTTGACAATCCATTTCATATATATAAGTAAATTCATTTCCCCTTTAATCAAAAGTAATAAAGTTCAAAATTTCGAGTAACAGAAGGTCTATATAACTATTTAATTTTATTAGAGGTCTTGTAACAACCCAAATTGGATGTAGACCTTGCAGACCATGTTGGCATAAAGAAAAAATACAAATGTCGTGGGTGGTGAAGCCCAGGTTTCAGTTTTGAAATCGGGCTTTGATACCATATGTAACACCCATCGAGGATATTAGAGAATTAATAACTCATTAAATAAATATGCATTATAACAACTTTGCTTTAACATAATTTCATTTCATTTACACAATTCTTCTACATTTTCTCAATGATAAATCTAAATAACATGATGAAATAAGTAATAGGTTAACTCTAAGATTTACAAATTAAAACAAAAGTATATACAAAATATCAACAAATAATACCACTGAAAAATACCTCTTCCTTAGTTTGTCGAAGCTCATCAATTGTAATGTAGTCATAGGTGCTTCCAAGCATTCTTTTCCCGCTTTCCCAAAGTGAAACAACGGAATCCTCCCTACCAACTAAGAGCCTAGACGGCTTCCTAGCTCCAAGAAACCTTTCAGTTTCTTGGTCTTCCATGCCCGTGACTCCAAGAATAGAAAAACACAAATGCTCAAAGAAAACTATCACAACAATTGTATCTTCAAAGAATTTCAAAACCTCTCATCATGCTCAAATCTCTCCATCCCCTTCTCTCTACTTCTTCTCCCTATTTATCAAGTTTCCATACACACTTCCCTAGGTCTCCTCAACCACCCTGATTTTTATCCATCAACCTCCCTTATCTAAATATTTTGGGAAAATATTAAAATAAAACTAGATATAAATGAATTGCATTAAACAATAATAAATAGAATAAAAAGTCTTTATTCTCATGCTAGCTAATAAATGTTATTTGATAATTTTCCCCAAAATGTACATAACTCCGAACCATGCTCATTTAATTCATCACACCCACCATCTATCAAATTCAAGAAGGTACTTAATGCTTCTAGATATTTGTATGCGATATAATCTATATATTCAATAAACATTCAATTAAATAGTTAATAATTTACTTTAATAATTAATACATTAATTACTTATACTAGTGTAGATGGGTAGGGTATGTGTGCGTAGCTAGCGGACACATATCTCATGCATGTAATAATGATAAACAATCATTTCCTCTAGTGCATAGTTCCTATATGATCACCAAGACATGTAGGACAATAGATCAAGTAATGCCTCATTTAATAATCTTAACGAACTAAATTACACCAATTCATCAATAACTCATTGTCACACTTAAAATATCATTTGGAAATCAAAGAGATTTTTAAACATGGTAGGAACCAAGTGAGTAAACAATAGTGACATCTCTAATCCCCAATCAGTATTCTCAAATAACATCGAAGCATCCTTCCTTCCTAACCTACTTCCATCTTCCATCCTATCATTTCCTCTGTTGGACTAAGATGGAGTGTCAACTATATTGACCTAACTCCACATAGAACCCGTAAGCGGAAGTGTCAAAAATATCGACCAAGCTTCCCCAATAGGAAACTAGCAGTCGTCATCACACGTCTACGGTAGCATGACTTCACACAACCCTCCCACGACTCTAGGTTTTAGAGGATAAATCGTGGGAAATACCTCCACCCCTCCTCATAGAACTAGGGTCAACACCCTACATCAATCCCTATTCTGCAACTACTATTCTTAGAGTCACGTCATCAAACATCCACTCTGGGTAAGTTGTGCATCCTGTCAAAACCACACTTACCATAGATCATAGTAATATTTTGAATCATAAATTAAATAGTAAGTACAACTTATAGCATACAATAT
>SNQJ01S0001054.1:298448-327098 GCA_010110895.2 Picea sitchensis
CCCACCGACACAAGCAGACCAAGCCTACTAAGCTAAGGAAATCATCCTAGCAACCCCATGTACCCAAAGCAATTACACCAGTAACTAGAATCTCTTACATTTATCAGCCAAGCACATTAAAAGTTTACTAACCAAGTACAAACATTAATTAAAAATGAACATCAACATCCTCAACAGGAAGCGCAAGCTAAAAATGACTTCGCCAAAATCCCTATTTATCGTCGAGTCAAGCTACTCAATAGTTACTATCTATTTTATTCATTTATCACTAGCCCTTCTTAGCATGCCTAAATGCAAAATTTCATTAAGGAAATCTAATTTAGCCTTGAAACAAATTCATTTGCGCAATTTTTAAGTTACAAGTGTCATGAGAGTACCATCTAAATCAATTTGCCTTGAAATATTATTATTTGATATAAGTATTCTTTTTTAAATTCAATATCTAAGAATCATGTAGATATATATATAAATGTCTGAAAGAAATAAATTATGTACCTCTTAACAATCTCTACACAATAATTCCTCATCCCGCAATAATAATAATAGTATTAATAATAATAATAATTGTTATTTTTATTATTATTAATAAAAGAAAACACTTCATTACTCTAAACATAATAATCATAAAAAAACTTAAACCATTTCATAACCACATAAGGATATCTAAATAAAATTCTATAACATACTTACACTTCATTCACTCTGTGTAACAAAAGATCTACACCATAATAGTCATGTACATTTTCGATACACCACATAACATGATAGATTAATAAAAGCTAAAATAAAAGATATTATTAATTAAACGAAGAAATGGAACATTACTAATTAATAAAAAAAACCAAATTACTCTTTGGTGCAAGGAAATATATCATAGGTTGAGCACTATGTGACAACCATTACATCAACTCTTCGTCAATAAATATAAATTTAAAATCTACAGGCTATTAACTTCGATGGTGGTCTGAATTATACAAGTGGTTGTTGTCCATGCAAATTTTGAAGTTTTTCTACAATTATAAATGAGAACCAATTCTACTCTATAAATACAATACTGAAAGTGGCCATAAATATGACCGAACATTTCATTATCATAGCCATTAAAGACATAAGATCCCAACCCTAACACATAAACCCTTTTTATAAAAATTTAACATATAACTTCAATGAAACCTTTAAACATACCCTCTCTGTTAAACTTAAAATAGAGCATATTAACAATACAATAATTTTAACAATCATATAAAAACATAACCATTGGAACATCATACCAGTCAACAAGCAAACATTGCCAATATGACAGAAATCCCAAAACATTGTTTCCTTAAATTATTGCACTGAAACCATGAACCCTAAACTGGTTTTTAGAAATCGGATACCCTATAGTCATTTAAGCATGGATAACTAATCACGAATGTCAACCTGATAGGCTCAGCGATGTCCACGGGCGAGGTAAATGGTGGGATTCACAGCCCCAGGTAAATCGCTAATTAAGACAAGGTCTCAAGTTAATGCATTTTGACACCCTCCAACGATGATTCATTGTAATCAATATCTCTGGTTTGGGAAGTAATTAAACTGAAGGCTTACAATTCTCCTTGGGAAACGACGCCACAAAAGGTATATGCACAGACGGTGGTTAAAGAACATAGAATAAAAGGGGAGCAACAAACTAAACACAAACTTTGCAGAGCCAGAACACCGTGAGATGAGATCATCCCAAGTGCATGCCCTGTGGATTGTGTAAAAAGAAGAAAATGGTGTGATAGACAATCAGCAAGTAAAGGGCTACGACAACCTATCAATGAAGTCGACTTAAGTCAAACCGTGGTCAATGACATTAAAATGCAGAGAACTGTCCACCGTCCACTTGCCAAATCGGGTAAACAATCGCGAGACAGTCTTAGTTAATGGGAAAATTTCATGGTAACTATAGCCAACGGTCATGTGGTTGGGTGAACAATTCATGGGCAAATCATAGGTCGACGCAGAGAGAAGTCCTCCTTCTAACGCATGGTATCCAATAGAGGGAACACAAATCCACGACCCTCAATCATGGAAGATATGAGCTTTAAAAAACAATCGACAGACAGTGATAAATATTCCCTTAATTCAAGTCATAAAAAAAAATCACCGCCCAGGATGGAAAACAAAACGCAGACAGGGTTAAATATTTCCCTTTGAATTAAGTCATAGACTAATCACAGCCCCAAAACGCAGACCCTAATCGAAGTTGTTTTTCATGAAATGAAAGCAGGGAGGAATATCTCACAGGCTAAACACAGATTGTAGACAGGAATGACAGAAGCCCCCCCTCCCCTCATTTTTATTCCAAGATACAATTATAAAGGAGAAAAACAGAGAATCGATAAAACGTTTTATTCCAAAATCCAGGATACCATTGTAAAAATAAAAAGGGACAGGTCTGAATCGATCCTGATTGCCAGAATACGAATGAATAAATATAAAAAAACTACAGACATGAAGCCCAAGAATTTTCCCCTTGCTATAACCCCACTACAACGCATACATCTGCAGGAGAATGCAAGGATCTAAATAGAGAGGATCACATGAAGGGATAATTCAAGGATTCTATTGACAGTAAAAAGAAAGTAAAAGAAACTTGACTCATTACTAGTCAATCGACAAAACAAAATCGAACTCTCAACAATTAATATACCTGGATGGGATTCAGGCTACCATAACCCTTAACTATAACCATTCAACCAAGAATGGTGTAAGCGATGACTCCAAAGTGAAAAGGAGAAGCAATAGAAGATCACATCAATGAACAAATTAATCACAGGAGGGCGCAATACAATCAGCCAGCCAGGGTCAATCAAGAGGGGTAGACGGCTGACGAGAACCTCCTTCGCTCACCATCCTCGCACAGAAAAGCAGGGCGTTGAGATCCATAGCTATTTTAACGCTAAGGCGACGACTATATATCAGGCTCCTGTCCGACTACTTAGGTGAGGACTAGTGAGCTAGGGATGCAGGATAATATCCACAAAGGTCACAATCATATGCAACAAGGTGGTCAAGACATGAGGGTAAATGAAGTCCATGAGACTCAACAATCGTCGAGCTAGGCTAAGAAAAGTTTCAGCCATCAATCTAAACATCCATTCTACTTACATAATCAACATGTATATCCAATCATAAAACCTACAACAATCTACCATTCAAATGAAGAAAGCATACCATTGCCTGTTCGCCCACTCTGAGTGACGTTCGCGTTCTCCGTGCAACTGTCGCTCAATGACCGTTGAGAGTTGAACAGTACCTCCCAGCCAATGCTAGGGGTACTCTTCTTCCCCCTTAGCCCCCTGAGCCACAAAGGGTCCACACACTATCCAGAGATATCATCTAGCTCCCATCTCACCTCACAAGGTTGAGCTACCACTCCACTCCAAGCTGGGTATCCCAACTCTCACAAGTAAATCAGTCAAGTCAATATTTCTACAGCGTAACATTACACAAACAAAATATCCCCTTCATCCTTATTCCGCCTTCATTATATAGAGTTTCGATCTTCCTTTCTTTCCTAAAATCTCATTTAATTAAGGTTTTAAAAATAAATTCCTAAAAATTCTTCTCTGTACAAGTGTCACCCATCCCCTACATTGCTCCATCATTTAATTTCTTTAATTAATTAATTATCTTATTTCCCTCACCCACCTAGAGTTACTCCTAGAATCACTCCTAGGTGTCCCCAAATTCCCTTACAGGTTTTAAAGGCTTTCACTATTATGAAGTTGCTAATTCAGTTTAAAATTAGAAGGCTCTTAAATGGTAGATTCTTTACTAAGTTGATTTTCCGCTTTTTTCCCCTTAAGTTCCCATGTTTCCCTTTTTATGTTACCTCTTTTCCCTAGTTTCCTATTTTTTTTTTTTTTTCCCTCTTTCTCCCTTTAAATTAAAACTCAAAAAGGTAGGTGTGGAATTTAAACCCTTTTCCCTTTTATCATTTAATTAGTATTTTTTTGTTTTAAATTATCAAAAAGATAAAAGAATTAATTCCCCTATTTACATTTATTACCACGGATTTTATTTTTATGAATAACTTAATTTCTTACTCCCTTCATGTTACAAGATTTAAAGAAGGTTAAAATTATTATTTAAGTTATTTTTATTTTTATTATTATTATTTTAGAGAAGACAAGGTTCTACCACTAGCGTAATTTAGACTTAGGCATTAATTTCCGTATTGGGTGACATTTAATTAGGGAAATTGTTTAAAATTACTTAACATGTTATTTGTCTTAGGTCCATATAGGTTCATCCCTCTATCATCAACAACGCGACGTGCCCTTCAGGACACACTAGGTGCTCCAAGGGTGCCACTCACCTCATCTGTTCCTTTGCGCGACGTGCCCTTTAGGATGCACTACGTGCTCCAAGGGTGCCACTCACCTCTTGACTGATTTGGTCGAAATCAATAACCCCTGGAGTCAACACTCCTCCAGGTGAACTTGTGGGAGACTAAGGGCTTCTAAGGAATAAGGCCCTCGCCTTATTGCGCGACCCTTAGAATCATCATGAGCAATTATCACAGTCTACCCTCATGACATCCTCGGACCACTCGAACTAGGTAATCGTTAACCTATTGTTAGAGCCATGGCAGGAGCACTAGTAGGCTGTGGTAGGGTTTTTTTCCACACCTCTCCCTCAACATCTCTGGTAGTCATGTGTGACCCCTTTACTCCATATGTGAGTCTAGTTGGCAAGCTATCGTCAGCCTGCATCATCAACAAATCATGTCAGAACATATCCATATCATATCATCCAGTCAGATGCACTAATATCACAGTAAAACAATCAAACCCCAATGGTATCACTCCCTGACTCGATCCAGAGTCCAATGGATTCCATCAATGCCTCAGCATCCTCTAGGTCTGTAATCCTGCACATTTAGTAAAACCGAGTCAATAGCACCTATCTAGTCAAAGCGGTAAAGCAACATGTCATCTACCCATAACGCCTCATAATCAAAATCAATTTTTTTTATAGCATAATAATCCGGATCACTCACGATCAAGTGTCCTTAAGAATAAGTTCACTTAGTGCACCAGATTGGGATGTTACATACACCACCTCTTTGTCTAAACTTCGTCCCGAAGTTTCACACTATATATGCCGAAATAAAGTGTATCACAGTATCATATGTCTATCTATCAAACAAAAATGGAAACTGTTGGAGCATATCATATGCATCCTCCCAAGTCGTCGAGTGAGGACTATAATTGTCCCACTGGACCTTGACCTGATCTATCGTTAGATGTCGTAGTTGTTGAACGCGATGACCCAAGATGCAGACCAATTCAACCGTGAGTTCTCCCTCGTTCGATACCTACAAGGAACTCATGTCAATAACATGTGTAGGATCACTAATATAATGTCTCAAAACAGATACATGAAAAACATCATGCATACACCTCAAAGAATCAGGCAAGGCTAGTCGATAGGCCACAAGCCCCTTTCTCTCCACAATCTTGAAAGGTCCCACAAACCTAGGAGAGAGTTTATCTCCCTTCCCAAACTTGATCGAACTCTTATGCAGTTTAAACCGCAAGAATACTCGATCTCTAACCTCATAACTATGGCACGCATCAACATAACTCTTTTGTCGATCATGCGCTTCTTTAATCCTTTGTCTTATTGTTTTCATTTCCTCTTCCATTTATTGGATCACTTCGGGTCCCACCAAGACCCTATCCTCAAGCCGATCCCAACTCAAAGGTGTTTGACACGGTCACCCATAATGATACTTGAAGGGCGCCATCTTAATGGTGCTCAAGTAACTATTGTTGTAACCAAACTCCACTAGTAGAAAGAATTCTTCCCAATGCTTTTGTTAGTCCATCACGTACATGCACAACATGTCCTCCAAGGTTTGGTTCCTTCATTCAGTATGTTCGTCAGTATCTGGGTGATACACAGTACTAAATTTAAGTTGGGTTCCCAAGGCCTCTTGGAAACTCGTCCAAAATCATCCGGTAAACACCGATCCTCGATCGGATATAATCCTCTTAGGCATGCCATGCAGCCTCACAATCTCACTGATGAAAACTCTAGCTATGTTAGGTGCCTGATACATTGTACACATAGGAATAAAGTGATCACTCTTCGTCAAAGTGTCTACTACTATGAAAATTGAGTCATGTCTCCTTGTCGTCAGTGGCAATCCCACAATAAAATCCATCGAAATAACTTCCCATTTTGATTCCGGTATAGTGTGTGGTTGTAGTAATCTTGTTCAGTGTCTATGTTTATCCTTTACCTGTAGACATTCTAGACATCACATAGTTGACTATTTCTTCCTTCATTCCCTTCCAGAAGAATAAGGGTTTAGGGTCTTCCCTCATCTTCATGACTCTCGGATGAGCCATGTATACTACTCTATGAGCCTCGCTTAGGATCAACATCCTTGACTCATTCTTTGGCGGTACGTATATCCGACTTCTAAACCTCAATAAGCCATCACTATCAAATGAAAATCCCTCAAATCATGGTACCATCATTGTCTTTTCTCCGATAAAACCCTCGACCTCTTTGTACCAATCATCGTCACGCTGTAAAGTTAGAATCTTTTCATGTAGATTCATCTCAAGAGGAAACACCAAAAAGATGCGTGGTCTCTGACTCAATTCATCCACCACTCAGTTCATTGTTCCTTTTATGTAAGTAATCTCGAAGTCATACTCGCTAAGCAATTCTGACCAACGTCGTTGTCGCGTGTTCAGGTCACTTTGTGTAAATATGTGTTGTAGTCCACAATGGTCAGTCTTTAGTTCAAATTTTCATCCAATGAGGTAGTGTCTCCAAACCTTCAAGGCATATACGATGGCTAATAAATTCAAATCGTGCATCATGTAGTTCTCCTCATGCCTTCTCAGTTTCCTCGAAATGTAATCAATAACTCATCCATCTTGCATCAATACCCCACCTAAGCCCTCCTTGGATGTGTCAGTGCATACCAAGAAGTCCATGTCCATGTCAGGAACTTTCAGTATTGGTGTTGTTGTCAAAAATTCCCTGAGCCTCCAAAATGCTTCTACACATTTCTTGGTCCATATAAACTTCTTGTTCTTCATCTGCAACTCCGTGATCAGACTTGCTATATTCAAAATCCCTTGACGAACTGTCGATGGTATCCTGCTAAACCCATGAAGCTACGCACTTCCGGGATATTTGTCGGTGCAGGCCATTCCATAATAGCCTCGACCTTGGCTAGATCCATGACGATGGCTTCGCCGAAGATGACATGCCCTAAGTAATGAATCTTCGATTGATAAAAAGAGCATTTGGACAACTTCCCATACCTAAGTAATGAATCTTCATTGATACAAAGAGCATTTGGACAACTTCCTTATAATTTGTGCCTCGCAGACATCAGAAAATTCAAGCACTGCTCATAATGATCCTTCGTCGTCTGAGAGTAAATAAAATTATTGTCACCGAAATACAATTTGGATGAACTTATCCAAGCACTCGGAACCCCCTATTCATCGAACTCATAAATACCCCTACGTCATTTGATAGTCCAAACGGTAAAATAGTAAATTCGTAATGTCCAAACCTTGTCTTAAAGGCGGTCTTAGGGACGTCATCCTCCTTGATCTGTAACTGGTGATACCCTGATCGCAAATCGATCTTGGAGAACATTGTCACACCCTTCATTTGATCGAACAGATCATCAATCCTTGGTAACAGATGTTATTTCTTGATCATGGCCTTGTTCAATTGATGGTAGTCAATGCAGAGCCTCCACGACCCATCCTTCTTTAGTATGAAAAGAACAGGTGCACCCCACGGTGACACACTAGGACTTATCATTCCCAGGTCCAGCAACTCCTTCAGTTGCATTTTCAACTCTTTTAACTTCGAGGTCGACATCCGATAAGGAATTGTTGCTATCACACGTCTTTGTCCCTCGTCATCGACCAAGCTCAACCATTTTTTCTTACAGTTGAGTATCGCCTCATGTGATTCCAATTAGTCCATACCAATCACGACGTCATAAGATCCTAAGATCATGATGTACAGGTTGGCCCTGGTGACAAACTCTCTCAGGTTAAGGATACAGCCCGTAACCTTTCCTTCAACCTTTTGTTTGGATCTCGAAGCCATCTCTATGAAGCTAAACTCGTCCTGTTCAACTGCCTTTACCTTAATCCTTTTTAGCACTGGACCAGAAATGAAAATTTTGGTAGCACCGAGATCTATCAAAATACTAAGGGTCTAGTTAGCGACGGTACCTATCGTCTCAAGCACAGTCGATTGGTGCTCTGCTTGGCAGTTATTCACTGCTGCATGAATCCGATGGGCCTTTCCCATAACTCCCATGGTAGTGGGTCCGACTAATCCTGATTCTCTGGTACTCTCCATAGGGCAGTTGCACTGGTAGTGTGGCTCCCCACACATCCAACAACCCTTCTTCGGCCAAGTAGTCCTGGTACCCGAAGTAGAAAATGATGACCCACCGGCCTGGAATCCTAGTTTGTTCTGTTGGACAAGCCTAAACTATTGCTGCTGCGGGCGACACTACTACTGCGGGCGATGCTTCTACTATGGGTGACGTTGTTTTTACTGCTGTGGTCCCTGATAAGGTGTCTTCTTCTGAGGCATCAGTCGTCGGGGTGTAGTTAAAGTGGATCCCCTATGTAAGCCATGATATCTCGGCGTATGTCTGGTTGGTGTCTGATGCTATAATTCTCTAGATGAAACCTGCCCTACTGGTCTCACTGGAGTCTTGGTATGACCCCCACTGATAAGCTCATTTTCTACTATGAGGGCCTTCTGGACGACATCATGCAAGGTTGGAGGCATCAAAATCCTAAACTTTGCACGCAGTCTACCGTTAAGGACGAACACAAACCTGTTGACCTTAAGTTTCTCAATGTTAAGGTGTGGAGCATACCGGAGCACCTCCATAAAATGGGCCTCATAATCAGGCACTGTACGACCTCTTTGTCCTAAGGAGTTGAACTCATTGAGCTAATGCTCAATGAATTCCTCTGAAAGATACCTCTCTCAGAATCATTCCTCGAACAGTTCCCATCTCACGTCTTTGATGACCATGTTCAGGTGAGGTAGGAGCGTCTTCCACCATAGAAGAGCACTCCCCTTTAGTTGAAATACCACCATGTGGACCTTCATGTTGGAGGTATAATCACGAAGTGGTAAGCACATTGTCATATTCTCCAACCATGCCTCGACGGCTGTGTCATCCAGGGCACCAAAGAACTTGGGAAATTTGACCTTCTCGAGTTCACGGTGAATGCTACTAGTACCGACCGGAGCATGCAGTGGAACCTCAGCAGGTGCTGGCACCCTGGCCTCATCTCTGTCCAAACAGTTGATCAGTTCCTCAGACATGCACTGAAAATATCTCATCATTTTGACTACATCATCAACTGTTATCTGCTCCTGTCTGAGAACCTGCTCGTCTCCCTAGGGGTTAGTCCCCTCGGGCGTGGATGCTACCGGAGGCGTCGTGCCTCCTCCCCTAGCACCCTATCGTCTACCTCTGCAGCATCATCTAACCATGATTACCTGCACGAATACAAGTCAACTCGATTAGAAACAATATAATCAATCATGTTAATGAAATCCATAGCGATCCCAAGTCGCGGGATGAACCTCGCTCTGATACCATATGTAACGAACCTCTCGTTTCGTCACGACATCAAGCCTCACATAACAAGTGAATTTTTTATTTTTATTTTTTGTGTGTAGGAAGGTAAACATGACATTATACTCAACAACGCAACACAATGATGAACACCACGCAAGCAACTCACGCAACAACAACATGACGACCTAACAAGAATAAGAATGACTACCTGCCTGTCCTACCCTGCAATGGTTAGGACCTCCAGGACACATAGGAAACACTCAAGCCCAGGTTCCCATCAATTTTGACAATTTAAGGTCTCAGGGCTCATGACTGTTCTAAGGAACCAAGAGGTGTCTACATTCCCCCCCCCCTCGACACAAGCAGGCCAAGCCTACTAAGCTAAGGCAATCATCCTAGAAACCCCACGTACCCAAAACAATTACACCAATAACTAGAATCTCTTACAGTTATCAACCAAGAACATTAAAAATTTACTAACCAAGTAAAAACATAAATTAAAAATGAACATCAACACCCTCAACGGGAAGTGTAAGCTAAAAATGACTTCGCCAAAATCCCGATCAATCATCGAGTCAAGCTAGTCAATAGTTACCATATGTTTTAGTCATTTATCGCTAGCCCTTCTTAGCATGCCTAAATGCAAAATTTCATTAAGCTACAATATAATTTAGCCTTGAAACAAATTCATTTGCCCAATTTTTAAGTTACAAGTGTCGTGAGAGTACCATCTAAATCAATTTGCCTTGAAATATTATTATTTGATATAATTATTATATTTTAAAATCAATATCTAAGAATCATGTAGATATATATAACAATGTCCCAGATAAATAAATTATGTACCTCTTAACAATATTTACACAAAAATTCCTCATCCCGCAATAGTAATAATACTATTAATTGTTATTATTATTATTAATAATAAAAGAAAACACTTCATTACTCTAAACATAATAATCATAAAAAAACTTAAACCATTTCATAACCACATAAGGATATCTAAATAAAATTTTATAACATACTTACACTTCATCCACTCTATGTAACGAAAGATCTACACCATAATAGTCATGTACATTTTCGATACACCACATAATATGATAGATTAATAAAAGCTAAAATAAAAGATATTATTAATTAAATGAAGAAATGGAACATTACTAATTAATAAAAAGAAACCAAATTACTCTTTGGTGCAAGGAAATATATCACAAGTTGTGCACTAGGCGATAACCATTACGTCACTTGTTCGTCAATAAATATAAATTTAGAATCTGCAGGCTATTAACTTCGATGGTGGTCTGAATTATACAAGTGGTTGTTGTCCATGCAAATTTTTAAGTTGTTCTGTGATTATAAATGAGAACCAATTCTACTCTATAAATGAAATACTGAAAGTAGCCATAAATACGACCGAACATTTCATTATCATAGCCATTAAAGAAATAAGAACCTAAGCCTAACACATAAACCCCTTTTATAAAAATTTAACATATAACTTCAATGCAACCTTTAAACATACACTCTCTATTAAACTTAAAATAGAGCATATTAACAATGCAATAATTTTAACAATCATATAAAAATGTAACCATTGGAACATCGTACCAGTCAACAAGCAAACATTACCAATATGACAGAAATCCCAAAACATCATTTCCTTAAATTATTGGACTGAATCAATGAACCCTAACCTGGCTTTGAGAAATCAGATACCATGCAGTCATTTAAGCATGGATAAATAATCGCGAATGTCAACCTAACAGGCTCAACGTTGTCCATGAGTGGGGTAAATGGCGGGACTCACAACCCCAGGTAAATCGCTGACTAAGACAGGGTCTCAAGTTAATGAATTTCGACACCCTCCAGCGATGATTCACTGTAATCAGTATCTCTAGTTTGGGAAGTAATTAAACTGAAGGCTTACGATTCTCCTTGGGAAACGACACCACAAAAGGTATATGCTCAGATGGTGGTTAAAGCATGCAGAATAAAAGGGGAGAAACAAACTCAACACAAACTTTTCATAGCCAAAACACCGTGAGATGAGATCATCCCAAGTGCACACCCCCTGGATTGTGTAAAAAGAAGAAAATGGTGTGATATGTAATCAACAAGTAAATGGTTGGGGAGACCTATCAACGAAGTCAACTTAAGGAAACTCGTGGTCAATGACATTAAAACACAGAGAACCGTCGACCGTCCACCTGCCAAATCGGGTAAACAATAGCGAGACATTCTCAGTTAATGGGAAAATTTTGTGGTAACTACAGCCAAAGGTCACGTGGTTGGGTGAATAATTTATGGGCAAACAACAGGTCGACATAGAGAGTAGTCCTCCTGCTAACTCTTGGTAGCCAATAGAGGGAACACAAATCCGTGACCCTCAATCATGTAAGATCTGAGTTTTAAAAAACAATTGGCAAACAATGATAAATATTCCCTTAATTCAAGTCATAAAACAAAATCGTCGACCAAGAAGGAAAAAAAAACGCAAACAGGGTTAAATAATCCCCTTCAAATTAAGTCATAGACTAATCACAACCCCAAAATGTAGACCCTGATCGAAGTTGTTTTTCATGAAATGAAAGCAGGGAGGAATATCTTAGAGGCTAAACATAGATTGCAGACAAGAATGACAGAAGCCCCCCCCCTTCCTTTTTCTTACAGGATACAATTATAAAGGAGAAAAACAGAGAATCGATAAAACGTTTTATTCCAAAATATTGGATACCATTGTAAAAAGAGAAAGGGGTAGGCCTAAATTGATCTTGATTTCCATAATATGAATGAATAAATATAAAAAATCTACAGACATGAAGCCCAAGAATTTTTCCCTTGCTATAACCCCACTACAACGCATATAGCTGCAGGAGAACGCAAGGATCTAAACAGAGAGGATCACATGAAGGGCTAATTCAAGGATTCTATCGGCAATAAAAAGAAGCTAAAAGAAACTTGACTCATTACTCGTCAATCGACAAAACGAAATCGAGCTCTCAACAATTAATATAACTGGATGGGCTTCGGGCTACCATAACCCTTAAATATAACCATTCAACGAAGAAAGGTGTAAGTGACGAATCAAGGGTAAAAAGGAGAAGCAGTAGAAGATCGTAGCAATGAAAAAATTAAACACAAGAGGGCGCAATCCAATCAACCATCTAGGGAAAATCAGGAGGGGTAGACGGTCGACTTGAACCTCCTTTGCTCGTCATCCTCGCATAGAAAAGAAGGGCGTTGAGATCCATAGGTATTTTAACGCTAAGCCAATGACTGTAGATTAGGCTCCTGGCCGACTGCTCAGGCGAGGACTGGTGAGCTAGGGACAAAGGCTAATAGCCACGAAGGTCACAATCATACACAACAAGGTGGTCAAGACATGAGGGTAAATGAAGGCCATGAGAGTCAACAATCGTTGAGCTAGGCTAAGAAAAATTTCAGCCATCAATCTAAACATTCGTTCTACTTACATAATCAACATGCAGATCCAATAGTAAAACCTACAACAATCTACCGTTCAAATGAAGAAAGTGTATTGTTGCATGTTCGCCCACTCTGAGTGACGTCCGTGTGCTCCATGCAACTCCCTCTCGTCGACTGTCGAGACTTGATCGGTACCTCCCAGCCAATGCTAGGAGTACTCTTGTTCCCCCTTAGCCACCCGAGCCACAAAGGGGCCACACACTATCCAGAGATCTTGTCTAGCTCCCAGCTTGCCTTGCAAGGCCGAGCTACCACTCCTCTCTGAGCTAGGTATCCCAACACCCCCAAGTAAATCATTCAATTCGATATTTCTGCAGCGTAACGTTACGCAAATAGAAGATCCCCTTCATCCTTCTTCCTCCTTCATTATATAGAGTTTGGATCTTCCTTTATTTCCTGAAATCTCATTTAATTAAGGTTTTAAAACTAAATTCCTAAAAATTCTTCTCCATACAAGTGTCACCCATCCCCTACATTCCTCCATTATTTAATTTATTTAATTAATTAATTATCTTATTTACCTCGCCTAGCTAGAGTTACTCCTAGAATCACTCCTAGGTGTCCCCAAATTCCCTTACAAGGTTTAAAGGCTTTCCCTATTATGAAATTGTTAATTCAGTTTAAAATTAGAAGGCTCTTAAATGGTAGATTCTTTACTAAGTTGACTTTCGACTTTTTCTCCCTTAAGTTTCCGTGTTTCCCTTTTTATGTTACCACTTTTCCCTAGTTTCCTATTTATTTATTTTTTTCCCTCTTTCTCCCTTTTAATTAGAACTCAAAAAGGCAGGTGTGGAATTTAACACCTTTTCCCTTTTATCATTTAATTAGGATTTTTTTTTTTAAATTATCAAAAAGATAAAATAATTAATTCCCCTTTTACATTTATTACCACAGATTTTATTTTTATGAATAACTTAATTTCTTACTCCCTTCATGTTACAAGATTTAACGAAGGTCAAAATTATTATTTAAGTTATTTTTATTTTTATTATTATTATTATTATTATTATTATTTAAAGAAGACAAGGTTCTACCACTAGCGTAATTTAGAGTTAGGCCTTAATTTTCATACTGGGTGACATTTAATTAGGGAAATTATTTAAAATTACTTAACATTTTATTTGTCTTAGGGGCATCTAGGTTAATCTCTCTATCATCAACAACGTGATGTGCCCTTCAGGATGCACGAGGTGCTCCAAGGGTACCACTCACCTCATCTGTTCCTTTGCGTGATGTGCCCTTTAGAACGCACTACGTACTTCAAGGGTGCCACTCACCTCTTGATTGATTGGGTAGACGTCAATAACCCTTGGAGTCAACACTCCACCAGGTGAACTTGTGGGAGACTGAAGGCTTCTAAGGAATAATCCCCCCTCCTTATTGCGCACCCCTTATAATCATCGTGAGAAACTGTCATAGTCTGCCCGCATGACATCGTGGGTCCTCTCGAACTAGGTAATTGTTAACCTACAGTTCGAGCCACGATGGGAGTACTAGTAGGCTGTGGAAGGGTTTTTGTCCACACCTCTCCCTCAACATCTCTGATAGTCATGTGTGACCCCTTTACTCCATATGTGAGTTTGGTCGGCAAGCTATCGCCAGCCTGCATCATCAACAAATCATGTCAGAACATATCCATATCATATCATCTAGTCATATGCACTAATATAAAAGTAAAACAATCAAACCCCAATGGTATCACTCCCTGACTCGATCCGAAGTCCAAGGGGTTCCATCGATGCCTCGACATCCTCTAGGTCTGTAATCCTGCACACTAAGTAAAACTGAGTCAATAGCACCTGTCTAGTCAAAGCTATAAAGAAACATGTCATCAACCCATAATGCCTCATAATCAAAATCAAAAGTTTTAATAGCATAATAATCTGGATCACTTATGAGCAAGTGTCCTCAAGAATAAATTCTCCCAGTCTGCGAGAGCGGGATGTTACAAAGGGTCACTACAATTGCAAAACAACATCAGAGTGGGAGACTAAATATGTATGTTTATAACTTACTTATTAATGTCCAAATATGTATGTTTATAGTATATTTACTAAATTTAAATATGTATGTTTTAAAAGATCTCCATTATATGTATATTACTCCTCCATGATACTCTAATATTACATATGTAAAAATGGAATTATAAATTTAATTCCTACAGATTTGTAATTTTTACAAAATAAAAAAAGTTTGAAATAAAAACTTGAACAATTTCAATTTTTTATCAAATTTGTATAAAATACAAAACATTTGAAATGACTGTGACCTGGAAAAGGTGATCATTCACAATGCAGAGTTTATCAATAAAAAAATAGATATTTACCCAAGTTCAAGAAATAAAAAATGCAGAGAGAAATTATAGTTTTAATCAATCAAGTTGTAGAGGCACTTGTCCATAAGAAGGCGCAAAGACTAAAAATTCAGCCATGAATCAATAAAATCAAAGATAAGTAAGAAATAGACAACACAACAAATTCTTATCCTTCACTCATTATCCATGCACAAAAAAGTTGGGCATTTGAATCTATAGGTCTTTAAACATCGAAGTGACAATTGTCGATTCGACTCTTGGCCAACTACTCAAGCATGAACGAATGACTAAAGGGATAATGGACAGAAGATAAAAACACAATATTTTCATAATAATCACTAAAACCCACACATATAATGCATTGCAATTAGAAGTTGGGTTCGCCAAGGGATTGTCATTCAACTTAGAGGTTTATCATTCACAATGCAAAGTCTATCAATAAAAATGCAAATATGTACCCAAGTTCAAGTAATTAAAAGCACAAAGATAAATCGAAGATTTAATCAATCAAGTTGTAGGGGTACTCTTTCATAAGAAGGTGAAAAGACTAAACATTTAGCCATGAATTAATCAACTCAAAGATAAGTACAAGGATAGATAACAAGGAAAATTATTATCCTTCACTAATCAGCCAAGCACAGAAAAGCAGAGCATTTGAATCTATAGGTCTTTAAACACCGAAGTGATGACCATCGATTCGGCTCTTGTCTGACTACTCAAGCATAGACTGATGACTAAAGGGATAAGGTACAAAAGATAAAACCACAATCTTTTCATAATAATCAATAAAACCCACACATCAAACTCATTGAAATAAGAAGTTGGGTTCGCCAAGGGAAATCAATTCAGTAAAACAACAAGCAAAGGGATTAAAAATTAAAGTTAATAATTTATTAATGGTAGGAATGATAAACTTATCTTTAAGGACAATTTATTAAATTCCTTGTATTCTAGGACCATCCTTTTAGACTTATGCTTTATTTTAACTAATACCACTAGAGAAGAGAACACATTCTTGTTGAGACGCATGATTTCAAATTCTAACATGTCTTTATCCATTTACTCTATCTCACTCTTCTAAGAATATAGAAAGAAATAAAGTCTAACATTGAGTGAATAACTACCCAAAATTAACTCAATAGCATGTTATTGAGTTAATTAAGACTTTGCAACACTGGTGATATTTTGAAAGGGGCATACAAAGAAGCTTAAAATAATGGTAGAAGTGAAGAATTGTGGATTTATAAAACTCTAGAAACTTATTGACATTTTAACTGTCAGAACTTATCCTATGTTATACAAAAATAGAAGATGACTAAACAGATATTAGAATTGTTTTCAAAATGACAATATACCAAAGACAATATTAGAAAAACTATTTTCAAAATAAACGTATATCAAAATGACAGTATATCAAAGATTAAAATTGTTGAATTGTGCCACATTGTTGGTCCCCCGCAACCATGTCACAATCCAGTGGACTATGACTTGGCCGCAGGGGCCCAGCCCTGTGGCCAAGCCATTGGCGTGCCCACAGCTTGGCCACAGGGCTAGCCCCCTATGGCCAAGTCACAGTCCATTGGAATTTGAATTGGTTGTGGTGTCGCAAACCTATGTAAAAGTCATTGGCATGCCCATGGCTTGGCTAGAGGGCCCAAAATTTAACATAATTGAAATTAAAAAAAATAAAAATTAAAACAAAAACTAAAATATCAGTGGGAATTTTGAGCTTACCTGAACCTCGGCCCACCCGTTCGAAGGATAACGCACCAGCACAACAACACAACCTCCCTAACCAACACCCACCAACACCAACACGATAGCACGTCCATGCCAAAACCATGTTCTTTCCCACAACTTGGCTATAGAGGGTGAAATATAAATTAAAATTAAAATTAAAAAATAAAATAAAAATAAAAATAAAAACTAAAATATTTCAATGGGAATTTTGAGCTTACCTGAAGCTCGGCTCACCCGCCTGAAAGAGCACCCACCAACACGACAACACAACTGCCCAAAAGAGAACCCACCAACACCAACACACCAACACATCTGCACCAAAACTATGTTCGTGCCAACACTCAGTCCCTCACACAACACCACTCATTGAGTCACAGTCACAGTCACACATAGTCCCAATCGAGAAAGAATAGTTCAGCCGAAATAATATTTCGATCGAAATAATTTTTCGGCCGAAAAGATATTTCCAGATGGAAAAAATCCCTCCAACTAAATTTCTACACAAAAATCAAGGGCAACGTCATGGTACCGTTCAATTTGATGTTCCATAGTTCGGCCAAAAATTAGTTCATTCAAAACAAATATCTTTCGACTGAAAAATAATATTAGTTTGGTTGAAGCAATGTTTGTCGGAATTTTGGAGATAAGATTGTCATGAAAGTGTTACCCAGCTCCGTGAATTTACCCATATATTTTGCGTACTTTTTTTGACAAATGAAAATTTCATCCTCATTTTGATAAACCTCCCTACCCAGAAAATATTGCATGAGACCCAAATATTTCATCTCAAATTCATTCATCATAGAAATTTTGAATTCATCATTCATCTTAGAACTAGTACCCATATATAATAAGTCATCAACATATAGAATTACAATAAGAATATAATTACCTTCTTGCTTTTAGTAAAGTGTAAGTTCACTTTTACTTCTATTGAAGCCACTCTCCTGAAAATATCCATCAATCATAGAATACCATGTTCTTGGTGATTTCTTGAGACCATACAAAGCCTTCTTCAACTTGTATACTTGATTCTCTTTTCCTTTCACTTCAAAACCTTGTGGTTGTTCCAAAAATACTTATTCTTTTAAGTATCCATTCAAAAAGGAACTTTTCACATCCATGTGATGAATTCTCCATTTCTTCTCAGCTTTCAATGGAATCATCATTCTAATAGTCTCTTGTCTTGCTACTGGTACAAATGTTTCCTCATAATCAATTCCATACCTCTGTGTGAATCCTTTAGCAACTAATCTTACCTTGTGTATTTCAACACTCCCATAACTATTGTACTTAGTCTTTTACACGCATTGTAATGCTCCCCAAAATTACCAAAATAAAATAAAAAATTGTTAGGGACATTAATTCTCTTTCCTCATGAATAGCAGATTCAAATGACATAAGAACAAATTTCAAGGGCAGACGTCATCTCCAATCAACTCTCACAAACTTAAGTTTCCTACCTTGTTTATATTCCTGAAGCCATTCATGTTACATAGTAGTCATATATAAATCTAGGGATGGCTTTACCAATCTTATCCTCTCATATTCCTTGACATTTCTATCATCAGTGGGAAGTATTAATAGTACACCAAAATATCCTTACTTGTTTCAAATTACATACTAGTATTTGTGTGTGTGTGTGTGTGTGTGTGTGTGTGTGTGTGTGTGTGTGTATCTTCTAACTATTAAATCCCTTTATATATGTTTAAAATCTTCGAATTATTGGATCCATTAATATGTGTTTTTACATATATTTATATGTATCATTATTGCATTAAGGCCTTTCATAACCTATAGTTCTAGGATATGAATGTTTCAAAAGGGTATTCCCCAAAGTCCTTATGAAATAGAATTATTCATGATGGTATTAATGTGTGTAAAAGTACACGAGGTCACATAGGATATAGGGTCTCAGCATGCATATAAGTTTTCTGCGCAAGGCACAGTCTTACTATAGATGTGACTTAGAACATTTTAGTCTTAGTTTGGCCCAAAAGAAGGATCGAACGAGTTTAGTTCATGTTCCATCTAATGTTGAAGGAGTTGGTCATATATTGTTGGATTCCAAGGGTAACCACCCTCCTTTTCTAATTGTATAATGAAATATGACCGAACGTTACCATAACTAAGACGAGATCTTTCCCTTGCTAGTTACCAATGAAACATTTTGAGTCACCGCTCTCCTTTGCATTAACGTGACGTGAGAAACGAGAGTGTGATTGTCAGGGTTGCATTGAATACTCCATCTAGTCATTTTAGTGGAGGTATATGTAGAGTCCCTTCCAAGGCATGTCGACTGGCCTTCGTGTCCAATGCCAGGTAGGTCACCTCCCAAATTTCACATGGCAAGGTATGGGTTCCTTAACTATTTCCTCATTTTTCTTTTGAAAGGGTCTAATTAGATTTTTGTTCCCTCCATTCAGTTGCATTAATCTGTGTAACTTATCCAAGGATGGAATTGGAGGCTCTAGATGGTGTATATGTTGTGAAGAGGTTCTTCCTGGAAGAAACAAGAATGAATACTGAAATGTTCATTGGTTTCCCTCTCCGAACCAGGTAAGGATATTCCTCCACTGTTTGGTTCTGAAACCTTTCTAAACATTCTTGGTAGTCCACCCTCTTGTTTCTGACTTCAACGATCTTGCATAGGAATTTTATTAGGGTTAACGTATTCACATTTACTCATAGGGTTTTTCATTGTCCCTCCATTCTCTTTTATGGGTTTCCCTTATCTTAATGCGTTGTTACCTGGTGTTGAGCCTTTGTGAACCTATGTGGGATTTCTAGTCCAGAAGTTGATTTAGTAGGGTAAAACCCACACTGTGTATTTCATGTTATATTTCATTTTTCTTGGGAGTCCACCATTCTGTAGATTCTATCAGGCCACTAGCTCACTCTTATGATTGTAATGTCTTTTTTAAATATTATTGTATTTCCATTCGGTATATAATATAATGTGGGGATTATGTGAAACTAATAATTTGTTAATAAATACCCTGTAGCATGCAATTATTTGAGTCTATGATTAAATTTGGGTTAAGGTATTTCATTATGATAATTATCGTTATCTGTGTGTGGAAAATACCATTCGAAGCCTGGTATTCGGCACAAATATTAATTTTGTATTAAATCTTCAAGCAATGCATTCTCTTCATCACAGGTAGTCAATCTATGTTTATACTTTGATAAATGTATTTGGCATATAACATTTAAATACATGTTTATAGTTTGAGCAATGCATTCGACCTACTCATACCATGCGAACCCGTGCAGTTTATATCTTCAATGTCAATGTTGTTTATTTATTTCATTTCCTGAAGAGTTTGATTTAGATGATTTGGTACCAATTCTAATGATGGGACCTTGTTTTTGCAATGGTACCCATCAAGAAGTTCTTGGACCCCCCCCCATTCGGCCTGGGGCATATTCTCAACCAAAATGTGAAAGGGAAAGGACATCAAGGTATCCAAGTTACAAGTCAAGTAAAACTTTGTATAAACATTTCCTCTCTTAAATCATTATATTGAAAGTTACACTTGTTTTACTTCTGTTGAATAATTACTAATTTTTGTGTTTTCCTTGTAGGTACTCCGACCATGCAAAATTATGGATTCAAGCCCCTCCCATACACACAAAAGGTATTCGGTTTTAATTTCACTGCTCTTAAGAGAGTGCCCTAGATTTCTAAGGATTGATACGATTCTAAATCTAGAATTCCATCATCGTGGGTGAAATTGTGCATTCATAACGATAGTTGATTCTTTAACTTTGTATCTTCAGTTTTAACGGAAGGACATAAGTACCAAAACCTTTTTACTATGTAATAGAAATGAATGGGATGCACTGATTAGGGTTGTACCATTAATCATAGTTGTATAGTCGACTTATTTGGAAACTCTATTAGTCCATTTTTGTTTTCGGTAAGATATTTATGTTATACATGGAATTATGGAATGTGTAAAAATATGTATTCTTGTATTGGAAAATTCTACTCTATGCTCCCTTCCAGTTTCACCTTGATATTTATAAATAAGTTGGAACGGTTTTCTTATTCATTAATACAATTGTGTAATTCAATCTTATCAAAGAAATGTATGTGCATACAAATTGTAGGTGTTGAAAATATCTATATTTCAACTCATCGGGCTTTCATTCCTCTAATATTTCATTTCTAGAAATTTGTTTGCGATTAGTTAGACTGTTCGTTTTCCATTACATTATTTTTCTTTTCCAGATCTTCGTTTGTGATTAGATAGACTCTCCACTTTCCATCATTTCATTTCCATAACTTTGTTTATGACTAGTTATACTACTCACTTCCCATCATTTCATTTCCAGAAGTTTGTTTATGAATAGTTAGACTATTCGCTTCCCATCATTTTATTTGAAGAAATTTGTTTATGACTAGTTAGACTGTTCACCTTCCATTATATTTTTAGTACCTATTGGTATGCATTCAATAGGCATTTAAAATGAGAAGTGAAAATTTGTATAGTTATTTATNATGTATGCATGTATGCATGTATGTATGTATGTATGTATGTATGTATGTATGTATGTATGCATGCATGCATGTATGTATGTATGTATGTATGTATGTATGTATACATCGTTACTTCCTATTGTATGTAATCATTCCAACGATAGTTAAATCGATAGAGAAATTCATCCGGAATTAAGGGATGACCCACAAAGATATGTCCGTACATATAGGTNGTATGTATGTATGTATGCATGTATGCATGTATGTATGTATGTATGTATGTATGTATGTATGTATGCATGCATGCATGTATGTATGTATGTATGTATGTATGTATGTATGTATGTATGTATACATCGTTACTTCCTATTGTATGTAATCATTCCAACGATAGTTAAATCGATAGAGAAATTCATCCGGAATTAAGGGATGACCCACAAAGATATGTCCGTACATATAGGTATGCAAATGTTTTAAATCTCATATTTACTTCCAAAATAACATTCGCACAGTCTAAAGTTCACTTCCAAAATGGAATAACCAGATGTATATGAGTCACCAATCTGGTAGTGATGTCTAGCACAATATAATGAAATAGTATTCTATTAAACAAAAATATATTTCCTAATACATTTCCATAATTCGATTCCATTCCAACCAAGATACATAGAAAGGTTTTCTCAATAGCTCCAGTTAAACTGTAATGGTTTATCCTACATTTTATTTCATTCCATCAAAACTTAATAAAATAGATAAATTCATTCATATTTAAACAGATGCAATTCTATCAGCCAATAATTCCAAATAACATTTGAACAAAGAAGGAGTAGATAGACATATCTGAAATTTTTTTGAACAACAAATGGGATAGTCAAGTTCCTCCCAACCTTAGAACATAACAACCAATTTACTTGTCCTGTTCACCCCCTATCCTGACCATGAATCCATGAGGGAGACCTCAGAACTCCTCCTCAACAATAGTCCTTCAATTTCAGTAACTTCTCCTTGCATCCCACTCAAAAAGTAGTGTTCATAACAACATGAGATAATTCCTTTTTTCCCCAACATACTAGGCAACGTCATTCCTCCTCTTATATGCTATATATCCAAAAGAAAATGTGCCTAGGTATTTTTCCCCTTGGGGATTTTTCCAGCGTTCCAAATCCCTGATTTTCAGGGGGCTACCAATGGCCAAATACTTCATTTTACACTTGTAACATTCAACCCTGAGGTAGTTCCAAGATGTTCCCCACTCATGGAGTCATGGTGAGTTGATTGTAACGTAGTTTTTCATTTGTACATCAACAATAAATATAAAAATATGTGTTTCTTACAAGTGTCATATTCAAAGAGTTAGTTGCTCAAATCAGATATTTTCCCAACAGTCATAATCATTGTTTACAATTAACTAAATTCGAAATTTGGAATTGCCATAAATGGAAATAATTTTCCAATGTCGAATTTACCAAAAACAAAAATAAATTCCTAATCATTTTCATACTTTACAAATAATTTATTTTTGGAGATGTTACATCCTTTCCCCCTTCAATAAAAAATTGTCCTCAATGTTCTTCTCTTTCTTGGAACATGATTGGATGAGATTTCGACAAATCTCCCTCCAACTCCCAAGTGGACTCCTCAAGACTAAAGTGCTTCCATTGCACTTTTACCTGGGCAACGACTCTATTCCGAAGTGCTATTTATCTCATGTGCATAATGTACAGAGGTTCCTCTTGGAACTCGCCTTCTTGTTCCACCTACACCAAGTTCCAATAGATCATATGGATAGGGTCATAAACATAATTCTTTAACAAAGAAACATGAAATACATTATGAATTTTTAGATTGGCAGGAAGTGCAAGTTGGTATGCTACGGGTCCAATTTGAGCTAAGATCTGGAAAGGGCCACAAAACTTGGGTGCCAAATTAGCACAATTCCCTAGCTTTATCAAACTTCTTCTGGCATTGACATTTCAATAGACGTGGTCTCCTAGTCAAAATTCTAGGTGTCTTATTTTTAAGTCCGTGTAAATTTTCTGTCGGTCCTATGCCTCTTCTAAGTTTTGTTGTACTTTTCTTATTGTTATCTCCATTTCCTGGACCATCTCTGGTCCCACCATGAGTCTATCAATTGGTTTATCCCACCTAATTGGATTCGTACATATTCTCATGTACAATAATTCTAAGGGGCTCATCTTAGCCGAGGTTTGGTAAGCATTATTGTACGCAAATTCCAGCAAGTGTATGTAGTCTTCCAACTTGCTTGGTTTCATCCTTACCTACATGCATAACATATCTTCCATGATTTGGTTTGTTCGTTCGATATGCCCATCTATTTGTGGATGGTAACTTGTACTGAAATTCAAGTTAGTATTTAACCTTGCAAACAATTCTTTCCAAAACGTAGATGTAAATGTACGTCTTTATCCGAAATCACCATTTTAGGAATACCATACAGTCTAAAAATTTCTTTCATGAATATTTCAGTGATGTTAATAGCTTTAAAAGTAGACTTTATAGGGAAAAAGTGTGCAGACTTACTAATATTAACAATTATCACCATTATTGAATCATTATGTTTTTGGGTTCTAGGAAAACCTGTAATAAAGTCCAGTGATATAATCTCCCATTTCCATTTCGACATAGGTAAGGGCTGCAACAAGTTGGTTGGATGTTGGTGTTTGAATTTGAGCTGCTGACAATCTTGACTCTTAGCTAAGTATTATGTTGTTTCTCCCTTCATATTGGGCCAATAAAATAACTTCCTTAGTGTTGTTACCATTTTTTGGTATCCCGGGTGACCAGAATATGGTTTCTTGTGTACTTTGTCCAAAACCGTTAGCTTTAATTCCACTGAATGTGGTATATATATTCTATTTTTAAATCTTAGCAGACCATTTCTGTCCAAACTCAAATCTATTTTGTCTGAACTTTCTGTATTATTTTGTAATTCTTCCATTGTTTTAGTGTAATTCACATCGTTAATACCTATAATCTTTATTCTTTGTTCAAGATCTATTTCTTCCCTGCTAATTTTTATTTCAAACATCCCATGAACTCTTTTGCTTAAGGCATCACCCACCTTATTTTCCTTACCCTTGATATGCCTTACCTCAAATTCAAATTCGCTCAAGAAGCCCATCCATATTTCTTTCCTTGCATTAAGGTATGGTTGACTAAACAAAAATTTCACACCGTTGTTATCCGTCAATAACAAAAAAAAAATCCCCATTTTGTAGTGTCGCCACATCTCTAGGGTGTGTATTACAAATCCCAACTCTAAGTCATGAGTGACGTAGTTTCATTCGTGATCCTTTAGTTTTTGGGGCTTGTAACAAATAACGTGTCCTTCTTGAGTTAGAACACCACCTAGTGCTTCTTTACTCGCATCCACATAGATTGTGAAGTCTTTGTCTGGATCTGCTACTTTTAAAATGGGTGCGGTCATTAACAATTCCTTTAACTTATTACAAATTTACTGACATTTATGTGACCAATTAAACTTAATTCCCTTCTTTTGTAATGATGTGTGATGCAAGAGCATCGTTGGAATCTGTGTGGAGCAAGAGATATCAGTGTATGGGAATCTATATGGGAGCTCAATGCTGGCAATCACAACAAATATTTTGAATACCACCTTAACTCTGCGTTGGATTTAACCTTTTGAGGCACGCTTGAACCCAGTGCCAGAATTACCCTTTGAGGCACGTCTGGATAATTGCAAGAAGAGCGGGAGTTTCCATTATGGCTCTGGAATGCGACTGGTCTAGATAGTCATTAGGTTAAGTTATAGAGTAGACAAGTAGCCAGGGAAAACGCTAAGATCCCTCTGAGATAGATAGAGGTTTTGTACGCCCAAATGAGGGGGTTACCAAGTAGATTTGAAAGCTGCAAGTTAGTAGGATTGTTTTCAATTTTCATTTTGATCACAGTTGTAACCATTTCTTTCACTTGTGAATATAACAGAGGGAAAATTGACCAAATGGATGGAGTGAACATTGTTTGCAATTCTCTGTTACTGTGTTTTCATGAATGAGTGAATGAATTCGTTATGAGAAAATGGAACTGTGAATGCTAAAATAAGTTTCAATTGTTTTTCTTGTATTGGAGTGGTGTGAGGAGTGCACACAGAATGCAAGGAATGTGTTAACGAGGTCCATCACGATTCTTGAAGATCAAAAGAGATAACTTGAAACTTTTCCCTTTGATATGAGTTCAAAGAGACTAGTGCAAGATGTGCATAGTCATCTGCAAGGGTTCAAAACTTTGCATAAAGATCTGGTGCAAGGTGTGCACAAACCCGAGATTCGATTAAGTGTCGAAGAGACTTTGAAAGGAATCGAATAATTAGAGGAAAATAATGTCGGAAGGGCGAGGGAAAATTATCTTCGAGAAATCCTTCGAATTCAGAGTTATCAAACTCCTTGGAGTGCAAGGAGTGCATGGGAGGTCGAATTCTCCACAAGACCAAGCTCAAGAGAGTTTGTGCCAAGACATTTGGCTGGGACTCATTGAGGACCTAAATGAACGGTGGAGAGACTTCGAGGAGGAAACGTCGATAGCCGCAAGTCGTTGGATCAAGTGAAGCTGGAAGGAGGATAATGGTGAGATCCATTTCATCTTTCAAAGCTCACGAGGGATAGAAACCGTCGATCCCAGGTATATCTAGACCATTGGTCCATTTCAAGAAATCAGGTATCATGACTTGGGAGGATAGTGGTCCTTGATCTCCAAAACCTCGAATCAAGAAATTGTGATTCGTGACAATAAGATATGGTCCGTAGATTTTAAGGGATTGTGAACCATTGATTTCCTTCACAGAATCGGGAATAGAGAATGAGAGAAGGAGAGTGGAGGAGGTTGCAACCCGAAGTCACGATACGTGAAACATTGATTCGACCTAAACCATCATATCAGGGGAGTTGTGAGTCGTTCATCTATAGTGAAGAGGTATTTCATGATTTTGGTGATCAGGAGTGTCAAGGAGTTACATTCTGGGATCCCTGATCCATGAAATCCCGACAAGATAAGGACCATCAAATCCTCAGAGGTTTAGGACCATCGATCTAAGGCAAGGAGATATAGCTATTTTGACGATCGAGAGTAGGGAAGGAGTCACCTCACAAATCCATAATACATGAAATTTCAACGTGCTTGGAGGTGGGCCCCTAGTTTCATCGAAGAGTCACATCAATGGAGGAGCTTAAGAACTATCAATTTTGGGACTTGGAGGAGTTGGGGTGTTGTTTCACCGTAAATATCGAATTCATGATAAGTGACGTGCCTTTTGTGCTAAGCCCATGGTCGTGCTTGTGGTCACGTGGAGTAGAGGCTCATGCCTAGTGTTGGTTTGTATGGGAAAAACACAAACAAGGACCTGTGGAGTTAGTGTTAAAGGTTCTAGTTCAGAACCAGGAGAGATATTTCGTCTCATGAATCAAGATCCTGATCGAGAGGTCGCATAGCCCTTAGGAGAAATAGGGGGTCTTCTTTAGGTGGTATTAGAGTGTACATTCTTCATCTACAGACTTCAGGAGAAAGAGAAAGAGAACTCAAATTTGTACTCTGTGTGTAACAGAAAGTCAACACAATGCTGCCAAGAAAACAAGGAGAGACACCTTTACCCAACCGTGTTGTAAAGAGGGAGATGCGAGAACTTCGTGCAAGATTGGAAATAATGGAAGTAGTGCAGAGAAGAGAACCTGATGCTAGAGACGTCAATGATGCAAAAAGTGAAGAGGTTGAGGTTGAAGAAGTTGTAGGAGAGGATGGTGTCGAAGAACGTTGGTTGAGAGAAGTTCCCTTATTGGAAGGGAGAACTAAGATAGAGGTTCCCATGTACGAAGGTAATCTATATGTTGAAGAACTGTTGGATTGGATAAGATCCATGGATAAAAATGTCAACTATGAAGATGTTGATGAAGAGAAGAAGGGGAAACAGGCAGTCACCAGGCTAAAAGGGCATGAAACACTCTAGTGGGACGAAATGGATCCTGAGAGGAGAAGTAAAAGAAAGAAAAGGATAAAATGTTGCGTAAGGATGGTAGCCAAGTTAAAGGCTAAGTTCATACCCAAGGACTATCAGATCAACCTGTTCAGGAAGTTACAAAACCTAATATAGAAGGGAATGACCGTTAAGGAGTACAACGAAGAATTCTAGAGACTAAACATCAGAACTGAACAAAGGGAGAGAGATGAAGAAAAATTTTCCAAATATATAAATGGCCTGAGATATGAAATACAGGATGAGCTTGGTATGATGTCAGTAAGGACAATGCAGGATGCTTATCAGTTTTCATTGAAGGCATAGGAGAATTTGGCCAGAAAAAAAAGCTAGCGAGGAAGAGGTAAAAGATCAATCCTAAGAAAAATCAAGGAATTTAACTATGAAAGAACACATGAGTCTAAGGATGGGGATGAGAAGCCACACAGTCACTCAAAACAAGGAAGAAGTTCCTGAGGAAGGAAATATCATGGAAGAAACTCTTCTAGAGGAAGAGGCAGAGGAGGAATAAGGTGTTATGTCTATCGAAAGACAGGGAACATGTCCTCGAAATGTTCCGATAAGAATAATGGAGGAGGAGGAGGAGCTCACATTTCAGAAGCACATCAAAGAGATATTGAAGAAGAAGCAACAAAGTATGGAGCATCCCTGATGTTGAGAAAAATTCTCTTAAAACCAGAGGCAGAAATTGAAAATCCAGTACATAGAAACCATCTCTTAAGGATAGCTTGCAAGACTAAGGAAAGAGTATGCAAGGTGATCATTGATAGTGGCAGCACTAAAAACCTATTATCCACATAGATGGTGGAGAAACTGGAGTTGAATGCAACTGCACACCCAAATCCATACAAGGTCTCATGGTTGCAAAAAGGACACCAGGTAACGATTACTAAATAATGTCTGGTTGAAATTAAGATAGGAGGTTATAAATATGAGATCTTGTGTGATGTAATTCGGATGGACATATTCCATATTCT
>SNQJ01S0001054.1:359024-374369 GCA_010110895.2 Picea sitchensis
GTTGTAAAATTATGATAGAGTTCTTCAATGTTGTCCTTATAAGTTAGGAGTTTTAATTTACTATTTAAATCCTTTAAGAAAATGTCAACTTTACTTTTGTCAAAGCGCAAATTCCTTTGATTATCATAATTCTCTTCAATGGTTCTCCTATGCATGGAAAATTTTAGAGTTAGGGTTAAAGGTTTATGATCAGAGTCAGGATGATGGTCATTTAAAAGGTCAAAAGTTGTTATTTGGTTGGAAACGGGGATGTCAGATATCACAAAATCTACAACACTACTACCTAGCCCATGAATATAGGTCATTTAGTTGGAGTTTGGCCAATTCATTACTCCATTGCAAATTATTAGGTCTTGAGAGTTGCAGAGCTTGACCAACTCAGTACCAAACAAATTCTCAATTAGGTCTTCAGAGCTTCCTTTGTAGCTATTAGATAAAACAATGTCCTGATCTACACATAAAGGATTATGGTTGGAGTCATCACTTAAAAGAGTAGTTGGTTTAGTTGTAGTCTTAGCATTAAAGTCTCCTAAAAGGAGGATATTACCTTCATTTTTCAAATTATAAATATCTTGTTCTAAATTATTATAGGGACAATTTTTATCTAGATTATTTTTCTTATAAAAAGTAGAATTAATATGTGCAAAATAACAAATTGCTATATACATCTTCTTAGCATTGGTGTCTGAAATTTCTATCCAAATGTATTGATTAAGAGGGTCAGTCTTATGAAGTTGAATGTGAGGAGAAATGTTTTTTTCTAAAATAACAAGTTATTCCTCATATCCCTCTACGGTGGGATTTTTTGTCTCATGTCGACCACAAGACAAATCCTTCCATGCTAGGGACCTTAGACTCCTCATGCTCCCAAGTTTCAACTAGACAAATAATATCAACACCACTTGGGATCCAACTTATCATAGGACCTTTGCACCATGGAAAGCCACGACAATTCCAAAAAAGAATCCCAAGTGTCCCAAATTCCTATTTATTATTCTTCTGGTATCTATCCCTAACAATAGCTTTTCAATTTCTAATTATTGCCCATTTTCCTTCTTTCCTGGCTTCTTTTACCTTTTGAACTTCCTTCCTTAATTCAGCTTGGTCTTCGGGAATGAGTTCTTCATTTATAAATATTCCCGACCCTTTCAAGTTCCAATATTTACTAAGTATGTTATATTTATGGTCATTACAACTTACTTTGACACGGATCAAGCTATCTTTGTGATCAATTATTTTTCCTAGCCTCTTTGCTTCTATGAGGTAAGTTGTATCAATTTGTGATTTATTTTTTAATTCTTCTTTTACTATTGCTAGTGTATCCTCCTCTTTTTGTTCTTTTATACCAAAAATTATAAGGTCCAAGGCTTTTTTGTTATGTTCATGGTCCAATTCGATTAGCTTATTCATTTCCTCTTTGATGGGTTTGATATCCAATTTTTTTTCCATATTATTGAAGGTCAAATTGTTGGTTAGTTTTTCTTCTAGCACTTTAATTCTATCTCTCAAGTTGTGATTTTCTTCAACCCCTCCTTCTTGGGTTGATTGTTTATGTTTTTCCATTTCTTGAATTCTATCTTTCATTGTGTGCAATTCACTCTTGAACCCTAAGAATCTATCGTCTATTTGAGTTTGAATGGTATCTTTAATATTTTTATCAATCATTGCCTCTAGCTCTATTTTGAGTTTTACGTCTCTTTCTTCACTCATTTTTTCTAATGTTTCTAACTCTATTTGGATTTTGGCATCTCTCTCTTCTCTTTTTTTTTCTACTAATTCCATATAATAGTAAAGGATGTCTAGTGTGATTTTGGGGGGCCTCCCCTTGTTAGGGTGAGTTTTTGGAATAGGTGGTGGAGTGCTCATATTGAAAAGAAGAGAAAAAATATGTAACAATTATTATTATGGATTGACTTTATCTCTCAAATCAACTTTTACTTCTGAAACTTAAAATAAAAAAGTAAATAAAATATATTTAAATCATTTAATGTAAAATTCAAATTGAATCAAAGTAAAAAGTGACTCACTCAGATGGAAATGCTCAACCCTTTGAAGAAGCCAAAAAATAATTTCTAAAGACAACAGAAAAATCCTAAAAAACTACAGAGATTATTCTCAGTACAGAGATTATTCTCAGTAAAAAAAAGTAAAAACTACAGAAGTTATTAAACTATATTTAATAATTAATATATAAAATTAATATTTCCTATATCGACTAAGACCTTCCACACAATTATACATACATAATATGTTGACTTTAATAATATATATAATCAATATTTTCTTCCCAAAAAAATAGAAAAAGCCTTCCACACAATTATATGTATAGATAAGTTCGACCGAAGTCCTTCCATGTAAGAACTCATTCCAGTTCTGAAATGCCTTCGAACGAAGGCCTTCTACATTCCTTTTACATATACAAATGTGTTTGAGCGAACGGGTGCCACTCTATTCTCTATAGAATTACGACTTTCCACAACGGATGATATGTCCATCAAACTTATCAATATCGGACCTAAGTTTTAGGTTCGATTGCTATGGTAATTGGTTTGGCACGGTAACTCCTTCAATGCAACCAATTTTCATGAAGATTTCCATCTTAATGGCTTTAGAAAATATATCAATTGTTTATATCTTTTGTTAAAACATTTCTACAATATAAATCTTCATGAGTGGATTTTGAATATATAATTTATTTTTTTTAATATATTTTAAATTTATATATTATATTTTTAATAATATAAAGTATGTTATTATAAATTTATTCAAATTATCTATTATAAAAGTTCAAAATATATTTTTTTTAAAAATCAAAATTTGTTTTTTTTATGGCTTACCCTCTTACCGGATTGGACTAGTTTCATAGACATCTCTCTTTTCTTTACATCCCGACATTCCATTCCTGATTCAAGATAGTACAGGAAATGAAACTCATTCAGGGCAATTAATTAAACATCATTAGTGTTATGTTATTAGAAAATTTATAAAATAAAAAAAATGCTTTTAAGGATTTAAAATACTATTTTTTTGAGGTCGATCTTTGACGTGCACAGAAAAATTATTATTCTTATTAATATTTTAATAATAATTAAAAAATATGATAAAAAAATAAAATAAAAATTGCTTAACAAACTTGGGAGCATTTACCATAAATCTCTTAAGTGAATTGGAATAAAAAAAATAAAATGGATATAAAAATGGGGGGTCGCAATTTTTTCATTGCTTAAAAGACCTATGAATAATCATGATTGACCTTTAAAGAAAATGGAATAACTCACATAAAAATATATATAATAAATTTGAGAAAAAATACTATATAAAAGCTTATTCAAATTGAAATGTTTTGTTTTCTTAGATTATCGTCTGATTCTTGATGATTTTATAGAGTTAAGAGAAAAGATTTCAGGTTCGTCCTTTTTTATAAAATTTCATCGCCGTAAAAGTGGAAAAAGTGAAACACATTAGCATGTTTTTACCCCTAGATATGCTAAATTGGAACTTAGACAAAAAGAGAAAATGAATGTAAAAATAAATGTGGAAACATAGAAAGGAATCTGGTCTACTCTAACTAAAGAACTTTCCTAAATAAAAGACAACTAAAGTTTAGAAAGGAATCATTCATTAAAAGGAAATATAAGGAATACAGGGTTAACAATGAGCGTTTTTAGGAGCACTTTTAGGATGGGTGAGAGAGATTGAAATTTAATTAAATTAAATAAATTAATTTCTGGTGAAACTAAGGGATCGAGTGACAAGTGTACGGGGAGAGTATTTACTAATTAAATTTTAATAAAACTAATTAACTATGGAAATGACCAGTGGTCACTAAGAAGGACTCTATAAAAGTAATGGCTAAGAAGATGAATCATCATGAATGGTATCCATAAGGTTATGCTGCCAAAATTTCTTTATTGTTTTTTCTTGTGGGAGTTGGGATACACAGGCGAAAAGGGAGTGGTAGCACGACCTTACGAGGCAAGATGGAACCTAGATTTTTCTTTGGTTTTGTGTGTGTGGCCCTTTTGCAGCTCAAGGGGATAAGGCGGAAGAAGAGTAACCCTAGTGTCGGCTGGGAGGTACTGGTGAGTTCTTCACGTTTAGCAAGAAAGAGACAGGAGGGAGTGAAAGTGCGGAAAAACAACTTTAGATTTTTCGTCTCCGGTTACGGTAATTCTAAACTGAGATTGCACTCATTAGTTTCAATTAAAATTGTAGCTTAATTTCATTACATACGAGTTGCTAGGAAATCTATTCAAGGTTTAATGTTTTTGCTGAGATTCAGTTAAGCATGTCATTGTGGTAATTCCATCTTGTATTTATTCTCCATGAGATATTTTCCCAACCTTACGCTTCATCATGGCGTTGATTGTTCTCTATCCCATTTTAAGTTTTTAACTAAAGTTGTAGCCCCGAATTGATCTAGAAATCATTCGTTACACCTATGCATTTTAAATTATTTGGATCGTCTTCCATTCTCCTCATCCTTGAGAGTTGTCCTCTGAGATTGTTTACATTTTTTCACAGCATTTCATTCTTTAATTCTCGCCAAGTGATTACCTTCAGTTCTCTTCATTGGACTCAATGTTTTTCCTCTACATTTTATTTGTTGAATGTTTATTATGCCCATCCTGTGGGGAGGCTAGAACATGTCTTCACTTTTATTTCTCTATCTTTTTATTTAGAAAACCATGCCCAACCTATGGGGGAGGCTAGAACATCTCTTCACCTTTATTTCTCAGTGTTTTTATTGATAAAATCATTCTCATCCTATGGGGCAAGCTAGCACATGTCTTCACCTTTATTTCTCTGTGTTTTTATTGAAAAAATCATGGTCAGCCTATGGGCGAGTCTAACACATGTCTTCACCTTTATTTATCTACGTTTTTACTGAGAAAATCATGCTCATCCTATGGGGGAGGCTAAAACATGTTTTCACCATTATTTCTCTATGTTTGTATTGTGAAAATCGTGCTCAGCCTATGGGGGAGGCTAGCACATGTATTCACCTTTATTTATGTACAATTTTATTGAGTAAATAATGTTCATCCTGTGGGAGAGGATAACACATGTCTTCACCTTTATTTCTTTGTGTTTTTATTCAGAAAATCGTGTTCATCTTGTGGGGGAGGCTATCACATGTATTTACCTTTATTTTTTTGTGTTATTATTGAGAAAATCGTGTTGAGTCTGTGGGGGAGGCTAGCACTTGTATTCACTTTTATTTCTCCATGTGTTTATTGAGTAAATCATGCTCAACCTATGGGGGAAGCTAGAACATGTCTTCACCTTTATTTCTTTGTGTTTTTATTGAGAAAATCATGTTCAACCCATGGGGAAGGATAACACATGTCTTCACCTTTATTTCTCTGCGTTTTTATTGAGTAAATTGTCCCCAACCTATGGAGGAGGCTAGCACATGTCTTCAACTTTATTTCTCTATATTTTTATTGAGAAAATCATGCTCATCCTTTGAGGCAGGCCAACACATGTGTTCACCTTCATTTCTCTGTTTTTTTATTGAGAGACGCATGCCCAACCTGTGGGGGAGGGTAGCACATGTCTTCACCTTTATTTTTCTGCATGTTTATTGAGAGAATCATGCTCATCCTATGGGGGATGCTAGCACATGTCTTCACTTTTATTTCCCTTCATTTTTCGTCCTCTTCGCACAACAAATTCAAACTGATACCTTTGCATATCCCCATTTTTATCTTTGCGTGGGAGGGATTCCTCTAGCTCGATGTAGTTCCTGTTACTTAATAAGAAGGTTGAATTACATGAATTATGATTATGGAGTAAATTTTGATTTAACATTTACATTCAGAGTTCTTTAATGCTACCAACTCTTTTTATGCTAAATTCATTGATGTTAGATTGAAAGTCTTTAATGCTATATACTCTCCTTTATGTTAAATTCATTGATGCTATATTCAAAGTATTTAATGCTATATGCTCTCCTTTATGCCATATTCATTGATGTTATATTCATAGTCTTTAATTATATAATCTCTTCATTAATGTTATATTCCTTGATGCTATATTCAGAGTCCTTGCATGTTATATGTTCTTCTTTTAATGGTATTGTAAAGTATTATCTCACGGTGCCTTAGGAATACTGTGTATGGATAAAATATTTAGTCATAATTTTACTCACACCATGATATATATATCTAGGTGTGGATAGTCATATGTGTAGTTTACTCTTCTGCCATTAATTGAGTTGACACATAATTTTTGAAAAGAGGAGATCTCCTTGCGCACTGAGTTAAATGGATGATACTATTGTGCCTAAACTTAATATGATGTATGTTGAATTTATGGTTTAGATTTCATTGTGTAATACATATTGATGATGAGATTAATTAGAAGTTAGATTTATCACGCGTGTAAAGTATAGTGTAAGAAAATGATTTTGTGGACCTTAGACTTTTGTGCAAATGGAATGTAATGAAAGGAATGTTGTTCTAGATAACAAATTTCTCACACCCATAAAAGATGATGTATTGAAGGATTTTTGTAGTTACTTAGGCACCACAACAATTTAATGAATATTTACCTCGCGCCATTGATTTGATGTGATACAATAATAGAATTGCATGCACGACTTAATTTAAGTGGGTGTGTAATTTCTTCTTCATTTTTCTCTTGCACCTTTATTTTAATGTTAATCAATCTTGTGTCTTGAATTATTTGATTTATGACTGATTTAGTGGCTAGTTTCTCTTGCACCTTTACTTAAGTTGACATGTGATTGTTCTAGAATTGTTACTCTTGCGTGTAATGAGTATTTAATATGGATGTATGATTGATGGTGATATTTATTATCATTGCACTATGTTGATTGATGAATAGGATTTATAGATTGATCTAGATGATGATTGAACTTGTTGTTAGTGGGATGTAGACAGCTCTTCGTTCCTCAGAACAATTGTCAGCCTTGATACCTTAAATGGTTAAAATCAATTGGATCATGGGCTTGAGCATTTCTTATGTTTCCTTCAGGTCTGAACCTTCCAAGGTAGGTTGGGCGGGTAGTATCTTATGCCATTATTATGATTATCCTTTTTATCCTTAAGTTAGAATTATGTTATCTTATGTTATCATGGTGTTATATGATGATTATCTTGATGAGAGGAGTTGATAATTCTGTGATTCATACCATTTATGCATCCTTATTTATTTTTATGAATGCAATGATTATTGGTCGATATTTATTTGTGTTAATGTGTCGATATGTGTATCATTATAAATGAAAATGATGTGTCGACTTTATGTTGTGAATGATTGATAATGTGTTAATATTGTTTCTCTAATATATTGTATGACATGTCAATGATGTTGTTATTAATTGTAATGGATAATTCCTAATGAAAAAAAAAATTGTGTGTCGCATGTTTCTTATGTTGTCGTAACATTGGGGTTGTTACATGCATGAACCTTCTAATTTCCTCTTGAGTGTATGAAATCCCCAATCATTAAACACATGTAAGATGGTGGATGTGAAAAGTCACTTCACATAGTTAATGAAATCACAGGGATGAGTACAATCAACATTGGGGTTTGTGAGATTCAACATGCAAGGGTAAAAGAGAAATGTGAATGGGTATTATAGGCAGCTTTTACATGCAGTTTTTGTAGTATCAAGAGAGAGTAGAGTATTGGAGCTTGAATGTAGCCATAGTGGGCATGCGTGGGAGCTTGTTGGAGCTATAAATTAATGAAGAAGTAGGTTGTTAGGATTTTAGAGTGATATTGTGTGTGAGAGGTTTCCCGAGCAACAAGTGAGCTTGTTGTTGTGAGATTTCTTGTGGAAACTATCGTCCCTTGAGTCCTTAGTAATAGATATTCATAGCCAACCTATGGTGAATATGTAGAGGGAAGTGAGAATGCCTGAGGGACTACACACAAATAAGGGGGATCTCATTCCTTGGGTTATGTAGGTTGAGGGGACAAGACCTTGTGGATTAGGATAGTTATAGGAAAAATCAACCTGTTGCAGGTTATGTTGGACTATGAGAAACACATTTTTTTTTGGAGATGTTGTTGATATTTGGAGTAACAAGACTATGGTTGGGTGGAACGTTCATCCATGTTGTAGTTGCTTGGACATCTTATTTTAAAATACAAGTGCTTTATGCTTTATATTTGTTTACTATTTTATTCATGGGTTTTATTTGTTTTGTGTTTCCACTTAATTTTAAGAATTTATATGTTGTTGTATGAATGTTGATTTTGTTACATTTGTGTTTTAAAAATTTATTTAGATGCATGTTAAATCGTTGATTCATTGCAATTAATTTAATGGTATCTAAAATTTTTTATGGAGTTAGTAGTGGGGGCACTACAAATCACTACCAACAACCTTCATAATGGTTGCAAAAAACATAATAACATACTCAGGTGCAATGTAGTCAAATTTATAATTATTTTATAACCTAGAAACTGTAAACAATTTTATAATTAACAATTTGAAATATATTTCATTTAATTATCACTATGTTCATTGTACAATTTTTTTTGTTCCATACATTATTTGACTTATACCAAGGCTTTGCGTCCCCTAGTTAAGACTATTTTTAGATCATCTTAAGTGGCCATCATGCAAAAATCAGTTGAGAATATATCTGATGCGGGAGCATCGCCAACATCAAGTGAGCCGGGGGACAAACACCAATGCATTTTGGCACATGAGGAATTGTTTGAAATGTTTTGAAGTTGGATACGCCAAACTTAAATGAGACAATTAAGAAAGAGCATACTGGTAGATTTTAATCAAACCTTGAGCATCCCGCTCTTGTCTGAAGGACTAAGAGGCATTTATGCTAGTAAATGTAGGTAGGTAGCTTTGAATTCTAGATTAGACAGTTTAGAGTGAGGAGGGAAACAAGATATAGACACCCTCACTTGTATCATTGTAACATTAGCAACATAATCAATCGAAGAGAGCATAGGAGAGAAGAAGCAGAGAGTTGTGTAGAGTAAAAACCCACGTACAGAAGCTCTGTATTAATACAAAGATCTTTAGTTCAAACTCATGGTGTTCAATTGCTTTCTGTGTTTGTACATGTTGATTGATATATGCTTGGTTACTCTCTGTTATGCATTTTCTTCGATGCGTGAATGTATGCTTTCACATTAATGTCTGAAATCTGAAGAGAGGGAGAGTAAGGAATGAGTTTCAATTGTTTCTCTATCTAAGCAAGAGCTTTCCTGCAAGGAGTGCAGTGAAATTGTCCGCAAGGTGTGCGTTGACAGAATTCAGAGTTCGTCTCTGCAAGATCAGGAGAAATAACATTGTTCTCATTCTCGTAGAAGTGCAAGTTAAGCATAGGAGCCGTGCAAGGAGTGCGCAGGTCGAGTGAAGTATCAGTGTTTGCAACCTGAGAAAAATTGATGAAGGGTCGTTGTTGCAGGGAGTGCGTAGAATCAAAGAGGTTCAAATACTTGGAAGTATTTGATGAAGTGTCGCAAGGAGTGCGCATAGGAATTTTCCCCAAAGAACTTGAGGGTTTTTCAATCAAGCTCAGGAGGAATACGATCTTCAAAGCTGTCGAAGAAAAGCTCAAGAGAGTTAGTGCCATGAAGTATTGGAAGAAGGTGCAACAACGTTGGTTTGCTGGTGGACAAGTTTCATGAAGACATACTTGTTCATTTCGCAGGAGCGTTAGAGAGGAATTGGATGATCAGAATTCTCCGCAGAGAATTCACGATGTCCCGAGGGGCACCAGATATTTCAGAGGAGCAGGGAAGTTACAGTAAACATTTTTTTAAGTGCAATCTTAAGAGAATCAGACCATAGGATATGAACCAACAAGGGTCATTGGATCACCCACGTAAATCTCATTTCGGGGTTTCGTGAGTTGAAGGGTCGAAACCTTTGCATCCGGACTCACGAGGTCACGAGGTGTGAAGTCCCAACATAGCGAGAGAATATAAGCCATCCGATTGGAAGGACACGTGTCACGAGATCCTCTCTATCGGGGATTCAGACATCAGGGTTCAGAAGAGGAATTCCTTCGACTTCGCGAGTGGTGAAGTTGCAAAGAGGATCAGGACCATTCATCTGAGAGTGGACAGGTGGCATACTCGCCCACACGGAGGTCAGACCTTCATTGACCAATTCGAGGTTTCGCAGGTTGAAGATTCCAAAGTTTAGCATCAGGATTCGTGAAGCCGCGAAGTTCGAAAACTCCAAAAGGGCAGGAAGTTTCATCGTGGGACCCGCGTTGATGACGTGTCGAAATTTCACCATTTCGGCATATCGGAGGATAAGAGGTCCAGACTTTTGTCTCGAAAATCACGAAGTCATGAAACCGCGAGAGAATTGCAGTCGTCTATTAGGAGGAGGACAGGTGGCAGAGATCGAAGGATCTAGCGAAATCGGAGGTTCGCTAGGTGAGAGACAAAAACTTGGGTGCTCTAAGTCACGAGTGGCGAAATCGCGAGGAGCGAGGATAACCATTGGATCCAAAGAACGGGAGGACCGTTGGATTAGGAACCCCACCGCATTTCGTGCATTCGGGGGTTCGGAGGTTGAAAAGAGTTGTTTTTGACATCAGAAGTTGCGAAGTGCCAAGAGCCGAGGCACGAAGGTGACATGTGGTAGAACCACACAGTGGGCCCGGAAAATAGACCGGCGGACACACGTCACATATTGGAAGGAGTCAACACTTCACTGACTTTTCGCGTCTCGGGGATTCGCGAGATAAGAGCACAAGAGTTCAACCTTTGAACTCACGAAGTGCCAAGTGGCGAGAGGAGCTTGCGTGAAACCTAGCCAATGGTCATGCGCTGAGGGCACTGACGAAAGAAGAGCTATACCCATTTTGGGATCTCGGGTATCGCGAGATTGGAGAGGAAGAGTCAAGAGTCATGACTCGCGAAATTACGAGATTGCGAGCTGCGAAAAGGACTTATGAATCGATTGAAATTGAGATTCCAGCGAGGAATCAAAAGAACCAATCCAGCTCAAAGGGGATAAAGAATGATCCTGTGAGCGTATCTTTTTCTGAGGGCCAATAGGTCTGCATCAGTGTGGTATCAGATATTGACTCTATTTGTATACTTCAGACAAGGAAAGCAAGAAATAAAATATCAGTCATGTCGTCGAGAAGAAGATACAAGAAAACACCTGATCCGCCAGAGGAAAGGAAAATTCCAAGAGGAAGGGGTAGGCAGGTGCCAAATCCATCCATGGAAAGAGAGATGCATGACATATGCGCCAGACTCGAGGACATGGAGACAACACAGAGGCGCACAACCGGTGTTGGAGATGTGAGTGATTCTGAAAGTGAAAATGAAGCTGGACATGAAGGAGAAGAAGTCACAGCAGAATATGCAACAAATGAACGCCTGATTAGGGTTGGGTGCTAAGGCAAAAATGGATATTCTAGTATATGAAGGAAACTTGGATGCTGAAGAGCTTGTAGACTTGATTAGAGCTCTGGACACATATTTTGACTGTGAAGATGTCGAGGAAGACAAAAAGGTCAAAAATGTTGTCACAATATTGAAAGGACATGCAACATTATGGTGGGATGAGCTACAAGCTGACAGACGCTGCAAAGGCAAGCAGAAAATCAAGAGTTGGGATAGGATGATCGTGAAAATGAAGGCAAACTTCATTCCCAGGGACTACCAGATTACTTTGTTTCAGAGGATGCAAAATTTGAGATAGAAGCTGATGATAGTGAAGGAGTACACTGAGGAATTCTATAGGCTGAACATCAGGGTAGGTCATCGTGAAAGTGATGATGTAAAAGTTGCCAGGTACATGAATGGTCTGAGATATGACATTCAGGATGAGATGAGCATGATGACCATCTGAATGGTGGAAGATGCTTATCAGATGGCTCTAAAGGTTGAAGAGAATCTGAGCTGAAAATAAGGTCAAAGAGGCTAAGGTAGAAGTCAACCTAGAGGAAAATCAGTTGCCCAAGATAGAAATCAGAAACCCAAGGAAGATTGGAAGAAATCTCAGACTGAAACTAAGAGAGGTGGAAGCTCACAGAGAGGGCAGTATACCGAACAAAAAGGTCAGTATGCTAATGGAAACATTTTTCCTCATACCAGAGGTAGAGGAAGAGGAAGAAGAGTAAGAAAATGCTTCACATGTGTAAATAATGGACACAAATCTTATGAGTGTCAAGACAAAAAGAAATAAGGTGGTGAAACTCACATCGCTGAAGAAATTAGGTAGAATGTTGAGGCAGAGGATGCTAAAGGCAGAAGATCGTTGATGATGCAAAAATTTCTCTTAACCCCAGAGAAGGAGGTGGAGAATCTAGTGCAAAGGAACAGTCTTTTTCAGACTGCTTGCAAAACAAAGGACAGGGTATGAAAAGTCATTGTGGATAGTGGTAGCACAGATAATCTCATTTCTACAGAGATGGTAGAAAAGATGGAGTTGGAGACTATTGAACATCCAAACCCATACAGAGTTTCATGGCTACAAAAAGGGCATCAAGTAAATGCCACTAAACAATGTTTAGTTGAATTTAAAATAGGAGGGTAAAAAGTTGAAATACTCTGTGATGTTATTCCCATGGATGTTTGTCATCTATTGTTGGGTAGACCATGGAAATATGATAGGAATGTGATTCATGATGGGATGAAGAACACATACACCCTAGAGAAGAATGGGAGAAATCACATGTTGTTGCCGATTACGGACAAGGAAGTAAAACCTGAAGTAAGAAACATTTTACTTCTCATGAGTGGGAAGGAACTTCTTACAGAGGTTAATAAGAAGGAGGAACTACAATTCATTCTGGTCAGGAAGCCTAAGATTGTTTTAACCAGTACAAGGGTAGATGATTTACCAGAAGAGGTTCAAAGACTGTTGGAAGAGTTTGCTGACATAGTAGTGGATGAACTACCTCGTTCGTTGCCACCAATCAGAAATGTAAGTCATCATATCGATCTCATACTTGGAGCTAGTTTACCAAATAAAGCAGTGTACAGATTAACATTGCAGGAGAATGAAGAAGTCAAAAGACAGGTCCAGGACTTAATGGACAAAGGGTTGGTTAGAGAAAGCTTGAGTCCATGTGTTCTTCTGACAATACTCAGTCCAAAGAAAGACGGTGGCTAGAGGATGTGTACTGACTTGATGGAAATTAAAAATATTACCATTAGGTACATATCTCCATTGCCAAGGATGGATGATCTGATGGATTGCTTGAGTGGAGCCAAAAAAAATTCAAAGATCGATTTGTAAAGTGGTTATCATGAAATTCATATGAGAGAAGGAGATGAATGGAAGACAACCTTCAAGACTAATGAAGGGTTGTATGAATGGATTGTTATGCCATTTGGTTTAACAAATGCGCCAAGTACTTTCATGAGGTTGATGAATGATCGGAAAATTTGTCATAGTGTATCTTGATGACATACTGATTTTCAGTAAAATAGAGGCAGAGCATCTGAAACATTTGGCTACAGTGATGAAGAGGTTGCAACAAGAGAAGATGTTGATAAATATGAAGAAATCCTCATTCATGAAGATGGAGCTCATTTATTTTGGGTTTGTTATTTGTGCAGACAAGTTGAGGATGGATCCAGATAAAGTGGAGGTGATTAAGAATTGGCCATCACCGAAGAGTATATTTGAAGTTCGAAGTTTTCATGGATTGGCTAGTTTCTACCAGAAGTTCATCAGGAATTTCAGTGGAATTAGTGCACCAATGATGGACACAGTGAAGAAGAGACACAAGTATTTTCACTGGACAAAAGAGGCTGAGAAAAGATTTAATTTGTTGAAGAGGAAAATCACGGAACAACCACTTTTGGTGTTGTCGGATTTCAAAAAGACATTTCAAGTAAAATGTGATGCAATTGGATTTGCAATAGGGGTAGTCTTGAGCCAAGAAGACATGCCAATATCATACTTCAGCGAGAAGCTAAATGAAGCGAAAGTGAAATACTCCACGTATGACAAGGAGTTCTATGCTATTATTCAGGCAATGAAGAAGTGGAGACACTACTTGATTCCTAAGGAGTTTGTCTTATACAGTGACAATCATGCTTAGAAATTTGTGACTCAACAGGAGAATTTGAATCAAAGACATGTTAAATGGGTTGAATACATGTAGAAATTTACTTTTGTAACTAAGCATATTTTTGGAACTGCTAACAAAGTTGTTGATGCTTTGAGCAGGAAATGTTTGTTGTTGCAGGAGTTCAAAGTCAAAACACTGGGTTTTGATGATCTCAGGGACATGTATAGAGATGATCTAGATTTTAAAGAGTCATATGAAGCAGCTGAGAATCCAATTCTCAGGGAAATAAGTCAATGGACTGAATACATGATCCAGGAAATATTACTGTTTAAGGGTAATCAACTTTGTATTCCAAAATGCTCCATGAGGGAGAATTTGTTGAAGGAGAAACATAGTGGAGGATTGGTCGGACATTTCGGTCATGACAAGACGTTCTCAAAGTTAAATGAATCATATTTTTGGCTAGGAATGAGAGCATACGTCAAATGATTCGTGGAGAGATGCAGAATTTATCATCATTCAAAAGGGAAGAGGCAGAATGAAGGCTTTTATCAACCGTTATCCATACCTGACAGGCTGTGGGATGCAGTCAGCATGGACTTTGTATTGGGGCTGCCAAGAACACAAAGAGGGTTTGACTGGATCTTTGTAGTGGTAGACATATTTTCTAAGATGGAACACTTTATACCGTGTCAGAAAACTAGTGATGCAACTCACATTGTGAATCCGTTTTTCAAAGAAGTCATTCGACTTCATGGATTACCAAGGAGCATAGTTTTGGATTGAGAAACCAAGTTTGTGGGAAACTTCTGGAGAACCTTATGGAAAAATATAGGAATGAACTTGTCATTCAGTTTAGCTTATCATCCTCAGACGGATGGACAGACAGAAGTTGTGAACATAAGTTTGGGAGACTTGCTGAGGAGCTTGGTGATAGAACATCACAGTCAGTGGGATAATATTCTGCCACAGGCGGAATTTTCTTATAATGATTCAATCAACAGAAGCACAGGGCAGAGTCCATTCCAAATTGTTTATGGGATGCAGCCAAGAGGAGTTTCAGAATTGAGAGATTCAGAACAGGATGCAACTAGGAGTGCTAGTGTAGAGGATTTCGCAGAAGCGATGAAGGAACTTCACAGCCAGGTGAAGGAGCGATTGAAAAAATCGAGCCAAGAGTATAAGCATAGAGCAGATCAGCACAGAAGACAACTTCAATTTGAGGTTGGTGATTTGATTCTGGCACATCTGAGAAAGGAAAGGTTCCCAGAGGGGACATATAACAAACTGAAGATGATGAATATCGGACCATGTAAGGTCTTGAAGAAATTTGGGGCAATGCTTA
>SNQJ01S0001054.1:377173-390612 GCA_010110895.2 Picea sitchensis
GTTACTCCCTTTGTTAACATGTCTGCAGGATTCTGGCTAGTGTGTATCTTTTCCAGCTTCAATTGTCCATCTTCCAAGGTGGATCGTATGAAGTGGTACCTCAACTGTATATGCTTAGTCTTCGAATGGAAGGATGAGTTATTTGCAAGGTGAATGGAACTCTGACTGTCACAGTACAACCTGTTGTTCTCCTGCTTCTTTCCCAATTCCTCCATAAACCTTTGTAACCAAATCATCTCTTTACTAACCTCTATAGAAACAACTTACTCTGCCTCTATTGTTGAAATTGCAACAACCTTTTGCAGTTTCGAAATCCAACTTACTTTTGTTCCACCTATAGTAAAAACATACCTTGTGGTGCTCCTCCTGCTGTCTTTATCACCTGCCATATCTGAATCAACATATCCCTGTAGAAAAGTGTCTGGACCTCTAAAACATAATGCATGTGTAGTAGTACCTATGAAATACCTGAGAATCCACTTTACTGCCTCCCAATGTTATTTACTTGGATTGTTCATATACCTGCTCACAACTCCCACTACATGTGCAATATCTGGTCTTGTGCAAACCATTGCATACATCAAGCTGCCAACTGCTAATGAATATGGGACCTTGGACATGTATTATATATCCTCTTGTGTCTTGGGACACATTTCCTTAGTTAATTTGAAATGGTTGGCCAAAGGTGTACTAACTGGTTTTGCATTCTGCATTCTAAACCTCTCCAACACCTTCTCTGTGTACTCACCCTGAGACAATGTTAGTTTGCAATTTTTCTTGTCTCTTGTTATTCTCATACCAAGGATTATCTTTGCAGCACCCAAATCCTTCATCACAAATGAATTGTCTAATTTCTTCTTGAGCACATTTATATCCTGCATATTAGACCTTGCAACAACCATGTCATCTACATACAATAGCAAGATAATATAGCTTCCATTTTCTAGCATTTTAACATAGACACAGTGATCAGAATGACATCTATTATAACCCTATTCTGTCATAAACCTGTCAAACTTCAGATACCACTTCCTTGGAGCTTGCTTTAGGCCATATAAGCTCTTCTTCAACCTGCATACCAAATTATCCTTCCCTTTGACCTCATACCCCTGTGGTTGCTGCATATAAATCTCTTCCTCCAAATCCCCATGGAGAAAAGTTGTTTTTACATCTAACTGTNTATACTTAACCTGGTAGATCTTCTAACAACACTTGCAGGTGTTTGAGGTACCTGTTGCTCCTGTTGTTGTACATTTTGATTTTCAGGTTCCTTTGGAATTTCTTTTTCAGTGATCTCATCAAGACTGTGTATTCTTGTTTTCCTATTTCCTGTTTCTTTCCCTGCAATTGATCTTTGTACATGGCCTTTTCATTGAATATGACATCTCTACTCCTAATGATTTTGTTATCTTAATAATCCCATAAGTGATAACCAAAATCATTAACACCATATGAAATAAAGGAACACTTCTTGGATTTTGCCTCAAGCTTTGTTCTACTTTCTTTATCAATATGGACAAATGCTTCACAACCAAAAGTTTTCAAAAAGGAATAGTTTACCTTTTTTCCTATCCATTCCTCCTCTAGAATTCTACCATCCAAAGAGCTTGAAGGTCCTCTGTTTATTAAGTAAACAGTAGTATCTACAACATCTGCCCAAAACTGTAAGGGCAAACTGGTATGCAATCTCATACTCCTTGCATGCTCCATGCTTGTCTTGTTCATCCTTTTTGACACACCATTTTCTTGTGGTGTTCATGGAACTGTCTTCTCTCTACAAATCCCATGGTATGAATAGTAATCATAAAACTCCTTGATGTAGTATTCACCTCCATTATCTGATCTGAGACACTTCAAAATTTTTCCTATCTCATTCTCAACTAAAGCTTTCCATTTCTTAAAAGTATCAAAAACATCAGATTTTTTTCGAATGCAACAAACCCAAGTTTTTCTAGTTGCATCATCAATAAAAGTAACATAATAATGAGAGACACCAAGAGATGATACCTGATCTGGTCCCCATACATCTGTATGCACAAGCTCTACCCTTTCATTCTTCTTTTCTTTTCCGACTCTGAGAAATTTGACTCTCTTTTGTTTTCCATAAACACAATGCTCACAGAAGTCCAAATAAATTTGTTTAAGATTTGGCAGCAAATTTCTTTTGTGAAGTATATGCATACCCTTCTCACTCATGTGTCCCAGCCTATGATGCCAAAGTGTTGTATCCACTCCTGTAGAAGCTAAAGATATAGAAGAGTCAGTATTACCAGTACATAAATACAATGTACCTACCTTGTCTCCTTTCGCTATCACCAATGATCCTTTGATGACCTTCCACGTCTTATCTCTAAATATGGATATACAACCTTCACTTGCCAACTGCCCTGTTGAAATTAGATTTTTCCTTAAATATGGAATATGTCTTACCTCTTTCAACAACCATTGGTTTCCACTGTGTTGATTTATTTTTACCTTTCCCATTCCAATAATTTTGCATGGTGCATCATCACCCAAATGAACCTGTCCATAATCACCTTGAACATAATCTATAAAATGTTTCCTATGGCATGTGGCATGAAATGAAGCCCCTGAATATACTACCCAAGACTCAGAAATATTATCTACAAAAAGAATCAAAGCATCTTGTAACACATCACCTGTTACATTTTCTTCCTGATTTCTCTCCTACTGTCCATCTCTTTGTTTCTTTGGAGCTCTACAGTCTTTCTTCAGATGTCCTTTCTTCCAACAATTGTAGCACTCTATCTTTCCAAGTATGGATTTGGATCTGCCCTTCCTAGAATTCCCACAATTCCCTAAGCCCTTTCCTCTATCCTTTTGTCTTCCCATGTTCTCCATGTTCAACGCATTACCTGTTGTCTCACCTATGATTTTCCGTCGCATTTCCTTACTAAGGATAACACCAACAACATCATCAAATTTTAAAGTATTTGAACTAGAGACAGAATTAGTTACAGCCATGAGCAAGCCATTCTAGCTTTCTGGCAATGACCACAAGATTAGAAGATCCCTAACCTCATCATCAGAGTCCACTTTTACAGAACTTAGTTGATTAGTAACCATATTAAATTCATTTAAATGATCTGCAATAGACCCACCTTCCGACATCTTCATATTAAATAATCTCTTCATTAGAAATACCTTATTTGACGTCGAGGGTTTTTCATACAATTTGGTCAACGCATCCATCAAACCCTTCGTTGTCTTTTCTTTAGAGATATTGAAAGCCACCGACACTGCCAGGCTCAGTCGTATCGTTCCTAGAGCCTTTCTGTCAAGAATATCCCATTCTTCGTCCTTCATGGTCGCCGACTTCTTTGCTACTCCGCTCAATGGTAGGAATAGATCCTTCTGATATAAATAATCTTCCATATGAATCTTCCATAACTGGTAGCTTTGGCCGTTAAATTTCTTGACTCTAATCTTTCCATCTTTCGACATTGCTCCCACTAGAACTAGGAACCCTCTTTTCCTGCGAGTTACCTTACTCTTTGATACCAGCTGTTAGAAAAACAGGACCGCGGAGCAATAAAATAAAACAAATGTGGAAACAAAACACAAAAGATACACAATACAAGAGAGACATAGATTTACGTGGTTCACCCAGTGTGGGCTACATCCACCAGAGAAATTGCCAGGTCCTTTCTTTATTATTATCCAGCAAAATGAAGGGATACAACCTACTACAAAACTCATTGTAACTTCCTCTTCTTTATCTCACAGTCTCCTCTCTCAGAAAACAATAATCACCAACCTACATAGCCACAACACATTTCCCTCATAAAAGAGGGTTGCCTTCTAGGGAAAAAAATCCGAACATAATATCTATTGTTAGATCTGCGACCTTATAATGAACGGTCCAGATTTACAATGAAATTACAATATACTTTTACAAGGCAATTTTTGCTTCGGGGGCTTCACACCGGAACCCTCCGTTGGGGGCCTGCTTTCCCCCAGACCCCCCAGCCGGGAGGATAGACCCCCCGGATTCCGTAGAGGGGGTACCCCCCTCTTCACTCCCGCGCGTGGAAGAGTGTGCATACTTCCGGGGTGTAAATACTTCATGGGGTATAAACATGGCTGAAAGTAAAATACCTCTAAATCAGGAAGATAATCAAGCTCCACAACCAACAATACTCGCCGACACAGAGGTCATACCTTCATTGACCAATTCAGGGTTTCATAGGTTGAAGAGTCGAAAGTTCAGCATCAGGATTTGAAAAGTCGTGAAGTTCGAAAACTCCAAAAAGGTGGGAAGTTCCATCATGGGACCCGTGTTGACGACGTGTCGAAATTTCACCATTTTGGCATATCAGAGGATAAGAGGTCGAGACTTTTGTCCGGAAAGTCCCGAAGTCGCGAAACCACGAGAGAATCGCAGTTGTCCATTAGAAGGACGACAAGTGGCAAAGATCGAAGGATCTCGCGAACTCGGAAGTTCGCCAGGTGAGAGCCAAAAATTTGGGTGCTCCAAGTCGCGAATGGAAAAATCACGAGGAGTAAGGATAACCATTGGATCCAAAGAACGAGAGGACCGTTGCATCAGGAACCCCACTGCATTTCACGCATTTGGGGGTTCGGAGGTTGAAAAGAGTTGTTTTCGACATCAGAAGTCATGAAGTGTCAAGAGCCGAGGCACAGAGGGGACACATGGCAGAACCACACAGTGGGCCCGATAAATAGACCAGCAAACACATGTCACATATTGGAAGGAGTCAACACTCTGCTGACTTTTCACGTCTCGGGGATTCGCGAGATAAGAGAACAAGAGTTCAACCTTTGAACTCATGAAGTGCTAAGTGGAGAGAGGAGCTTGCGTGAATCCTAGCCAATGGTCACACATGGAGGGCACTGACGAAAGAAGAGCTATACCCATTTCGTGATCTCGGGTATCGCGAGATTGGAGAGGAAGATTCGAGAGTCAGGACTTGTGAACTCGCGAGATTGCAAGCTGCGAAAAGGACCCGTGGATCGATTGAAATTGAGATTCCAGGGAGGAATTGAAAGAAGCGATCTGGCTCAAAGGGGATAAAGAACGATCCTGTGAGCGGATCTCGGTCCGAGGGCCGATAGGTCTACGTCAATATCACAACATAAAGAAATTAATTTTGACTTGTATTTAAATAATAGTTTAAAATTTCAAAAAATGAAATAATTAAAATTTTAGTAATTTCATAGCTTCCTTTCACTTAACATATCATCATAGGAAAAAATTTTGTTTTCTGACCTTTTCAAATCTAGTCTTGGTAAACTTAGAGGTGTCTTTAATTCTATTGAAAGTTTCAATTACACATTAATAGGAATTATTGTCGATGAGTTCATATGTAAGATTTATCTAGAACTCAAAATAATTTTTTTTCCAAATAATATTATATTATAATTACCTTTTTAGCTCTCCAAATTTTAGTTTATTTCCCTAGTTTTCCATCTTCTCATTAACATCCTCTAGTAGTGCATCCTAAAAAAAATTAGATCTAATAAAGGGCACTCATAAGTAGAATTACATTGAAAATTTGTATAATAGGTGTCCAACACTGATCCAGGTGGGTATCGGTGGCCACCCGCCTTTTCCAACTGGCTTAAAACAGTTTCTGACAATTTTGGAAATTTACTATTTTTAGTAGTTTTAACTTCTTGGGCCATTTTGTGGGCCTAAAGGAAGGTTTTTCGGGATCAAGCTTCTCAATGATATCTAAAGGCATTATTGCACCCCCAAAATGAAACTCCCCAATGATACCTTTCCAATGGGCTATCATATGCCTAAAATGGAGATCATATGCAAAAGTTACGATCCCGGGAAGTTAATGTACTAACTTACAAAGACGAGGCCCACATGAATTTTGTCTCTTCATCTCCTAGGGTTAGGTTTTTGGATGTATAGGGTTTTTGGCATTCATGTTTATTGTAATAAGGCCTTCAGATCCTCATTGTAAGCATCTTCTTGTGAATGAATGCAGTCGTCCCATCTCTTCTGAGAGATAAGTCGACACCATTCCAACAAGCTTGTTTCCGCTGCATTTTACAGTTTTAACTTATTTCCTTATTGAATAGAAAACCAGTTTTACTGTAGCTCTATTATTTTGTGTTAAGCACCTGTTAATAATCTATAGTCATTTCGTTCTGCTCATAAAATCTGGATCAAACATTGTCCACAAATACTTCTCTGACATAGAATAAAGCACCATGTAATCAATCAACTATTTTATCAAACTTGTATCTTGGTATTTATATCCAGTTTTGAAGTACAGTGGAAAAGGACTTAATTCCTTCTCATGCAACTCAAAATAAACCTTGGCATTCCTTGCCAATGTAATCATATGTTACAATTAGACTTCTAAAATCAACATAAAATACTTATTTTATATAAAATCAAAACGAGTAACATATTAGCAATTAGCATGAAATTTTAACCCCTTTAGCAAGATAGGTTTAGTCTCTATGTGTAAAGTGATAGGTAAACCATCACAACCTATTTATAATGACAATTATGACTAATAGGGGAATGATGGATAGTATTATCCATAGAATCATTAGTATCTAGACACCAAATTCATGACGACATGGTGTAGTATAAGTAGGAGGAGTAGAGATGGCACTAGTAGTGCTAACTCCAAAACAAATTGTGTGTTGGGATTGAAGTAGAAGGTGTGGACATGGTGGGTCAATCAACAATAGTAGGAATTGTGATACTTTCAATATTTTAGACATCCCTTTTACAAAATACTTGTAAAAAAATAATCATCATGTATAACTAATCAAAATTAAGTAATTTCATTTATTAAAGGAATTAAGTTCATCAAATATCAAAATTTCACACCTTATGATGATTGATGTTTTTCATCAATCATTTTTGTTTAAAATTGTTTTCTTTGGAGTCATCTCCCATTAAACTAAGGCCCATTTTTGTTTAACTATGTTTTAATAGCTATTAAAGAGTTGTGATGATAAATGATTGTATCCTCATGATCATCCATAAGCGAGTTGAAATCATACAAACAACCAATACCTAAGTTGGATTAAAACTATAACAAATATTGTTCAAAGAAACTAAAAAATGTCTATTATATTGCATGCCCTACATCAATTTGTTTTTTGTATTCAACCTACAAGCATATTCTTTGTTATGTTAATTAGAAAAAATATACATAAGATTAAATTATTGCAAATCATATTTGAAAATAATCAATAAATAACAACTATATAAATAATAAAATACAATTGATGTTTTTTCTTAATTTTATCCAATCTAATTGACAACTTCTCCCTGTATTTATTTGCTTTATTGCAGGAACCACAAACTTATTTATATCTTTCCCCTCAAACATTAAATTAAGTCTCTTATTTGTTATTCCAAAACAAACTATTTATAAACCATACAATATTTCCTAAAACATTTAGTCTTCCATCAAACAAAATATAAAATATATTATTATAGTCCTTTATTTTAATTAATTTCTTTCATTTTGTTATGACTTACACAAATTTCATATCACAATCCATAGAAAAATATACTTTATTATCCCAACTATGGAATTGTACATAATGTTTACACAATCCATAGAAAAATAGAAAAGAGCCATAGTTCGTTCACATAGATTAGAGGGAGAAATTTGATATATTCTAGCATTGACACCAAAATCAATGTCCAACACAAAAAGTAATTTTCGTTCCCATTTTTTCATGAGATGTATGTATCTCAATGGGCTTGTCTTCTCTAATTTATATTATTTTCATAAGAGCACGTATCTCCTTTAAAATAAAACAAATATTTACATGTTTTAAATTTTCTTTCAAACGCTAAAAGAATCTCAACTTCTCACTTGACATTTTTCATTTCCTTCCCTCTCTTCAAAACTATTGTTTCTCTCTAAATAAATATCTGACATATATATATTCAGTTGTATATGTACTTGCATCAAAAGTGATTTAAAATAGAATGTTGATTGTTCTCATAAATAAAAGCTAACATTGAAGGTTTTCAGAAGAAGAAACAACTCCATTCTTGGTGAGCGAAGTGATGGGTATGATTCAATCACTATAATTTTAGGAAACATTCACACCCATCTATGACCACTTGTTGAGAATGTGTTGCAACCCTTATTCTCCTAATAGCTAAAGCCCTTCTATAATGATCTTGTTATATTTTGTTCCACATTAAGTGATACTAAACTATAACATTTTGTTGATCTATTTGTATGTTTGATATTTGATTTAAAATCTAGGTAAAGCCCTTCTATAATGATATTGTTATATTTTGTTGGACATTAAGTGATACTAAACCATAACATTTTGTTGATCTTGTTGTGGTGTGAATATATTTTCCACTCACTAACTTGATAATATTGTTTTATATTTTTTTATCTTATATTATATTAGTTCATATTATTTTATATTCTATTTTGTTGTATTTATATTATTTTAATTTCACTATTAACATATTTCATATAATACAAATTAATTACCTCTAACTATGAATGGTCTCATGTATGTATGTCTTCTCCTAGCGATTTAACTAGTAAATTCTACGAAGGTATACATACCCTACCTCCCTCTGGATTTGAACCTGTGACCTCTTAAGAGGAAACACATGTTCTTAACCATTAGGCCCACTCAGGCTATATATTATTAATTAGAATTATTTATTTGTGATGGTATGTAATCAATGGATGATAAAAGAATTTCCTAATTGAACTATGATTTGTAGGTTGTGTTTTGTTATTTTTCATGTAATTTTTCTATTTATAATGTCTTGTTCCCCACCCATTCATGTATTAAGCATATTTTGTTGATCTAAAAATATCATTGAAACAAAACATGAAATTATGATAATTAATCCCAATTCTATAGTGTTAATGATTCATCAATACATATTTTATATAATTTAATGAAACATAAAATATATCTTAAACATAAGAGCTTTTATAATTTACTATGTTTAATAAGGTTTAATAAGGATTGATTTTTCTTCAACTAGTATATGAAATAAATAAATTAAATGCAATCCCATAATCATAATGAGATAATACATAACTTGGAGAAGCCCATGTTGGAAAAAACTCAAATGGTTACCTTGGTCTAGTTAGTTATTATTAATTATCCTTGAGTCATAAGGATCTCTAGATTTTACAAATGGAAATTATAAATTTCATTGAAAAATATGAAAATAATTAATTAAATGCAATCCCATAAACATATATAAATATGGTGACATAATACATATCCTAGTGAAATGAATTTTAGAAAACATTATGGTTTCAAAGTGTATATTTTTCTCTAGTTATTATTAATGATTTTTTAGTTACAAGAATTTCTAGATTTTACAAATGGGAACTATAATTTTGAGTGAAAAAGAAACCTCATTTCACTTAACACTCTTTCATAAACCTATCACTTAGGCTCATTTCCAGGTCAATCTCTTCAACCTCCACAAACAATGCAAATTCGACACTAACCTAACTTATTGAATGTATTCTTATCCTTTAGAATTGAATCCAACCTCTCTATCCTTAAAATGTTTTAACCACCTCACTTCTAAGATTTTCCTCCTTTTTATGCTCTTTATCCCAAGATATGTGAAAGGTCAAAAACTAAATATTCTCCAAGAAGGGTTACAAGAACCCCAAGAGATAGTCACAAACATGCACCCTTATCTTGTTGTGTTTTGAATTCCACATAATCCAAGAATTCTTATCCTTTTTTGATGGTCATGTGGAACTCTTTGATATTTTATTTGTTAGGGGAGAATTGGGTGATACCTCAGAGGGAGTGATGAGTGGTATCACATGATCCTATGTCCAATTCATAAAACAAAGTTTTGAGTTGCATGGAATGAGGCATAACAATGGCGGACCTGGTGCAACCATGTTTACTGCAAGCCTAAATATTTAGTGTATTTGATGTTTAAGTTCTCTCCTACGTATCTCTTGTGAGTTTTTTAACACCTCTTCCCTCCAAATTCTCCCGAGCGTGATTTTTTCACACTCTTCCAACCTTTTATGATGTCCCTGAAATACCCCCTTTTGGAACAATACTTTTGACTTGCAGAACTACAGAGACAGACTTATGTCCTCTTTCTCCTACACCTTTACTGTTCGGGGATAACATTTTATATTAAGCTATCCTTTACTCACGAGACACAAACTAATGGAGGATGAAGTCAGCACACTCAAGATTGTTTTTGACTAGGCCCTCTCAAATAGTGAGGGCCTCTTCACCTCGACGGACGAGCTCTCTAGGAGCACAAACCTAATACATCCATCCTTTGAAGCAATAATTTTTCCTTCTACCTCCAGTATCACAACTCTCCACAATTCCCCTCTGTCCACTACCACATATCCATCTCTTATTACTCACCCCTACACATATACCATATCCTATGCCAACTACACTCATGCTCTCATTTCTCGCTCCCAACCTATTACAAAAACTACATTTCTCCATGCAGACAACAACCCAACTCTAGAAACTTACAGCCTGAAATTTCTAAGAATCAAACCCTCCCACACTTTGCCTTGTCCATTACTACAAGCCCTCCACTTCCTATACCATACAATGACCTCTTATATAACAACATGTCCTCTTCCCTAAGAAGTGATAAATAACACCCGTCCACTCTTGATACTTCAAGAACTCTTGGACGTGATCAAAAGACTCAATTTCATTCTTTTGGGGGAAAGAAATGTATTCAACAACCGTTGGCTTCGAAGAAAACAAAAATTATCTTTTCCTTAGTGTGGATATCGGCCTAGAGAAGTCGGTTTCCATGGCCATGTGAAAACTCATGGGAAGACTCTCTTACAAACACCTCTGCACTACATAACTAGAATTCTGCATGGAAAAAACTTGGAGGCCCTTATTGGGCTATGTCCTCTCTCTCTCACGCCTTGGGCATGGTTGGATTTACATTTAGTTTAAATCACTTGAGCATTCCACATCTATTCTGGAGAGCCTCTGGACTCTGGATGACAGTAGCCTCATGTTGAAGCATTGGCGAGTTAGTTTCAATCCATCACATGACTATTTCCATCTTCGGTATGTTTTGGTCCTCCTTCCTGGAACACCCCTATACCTCTGGAATGAAAAATATCTTATGGCCATTGGAAACTCCTCGAGTCACTTCATCAGTGTGGAAATTAAGACACTTGTTGGCCCAGATAAGAAATTGTCAAGGATTCTAGTAGAACTAGAAATGCACAAGGGTCTGCTTGAAACTCTAGATATAGACTGGAGAGGACATCTTACTCGTGAGAAGCTAGACTATATCAGTATTCCTTTCATATGTTCTCTCTGCTAAAGACATGCCACTTGAGAAAGAGTTGTACTGGCTCTCTTGAATATGAATTGTCAGAGGAATCTATGCTTGAGCTTGCCCCCAACTTGGACTCTCCATATGTGAATACAAAGGTCAATATTTGAGACTACCCTAAATATGGCATTATATCTGGAATGAACTCCACCACTCGTAAGCTTAAAACCATCTCTCTAGATATTTATTTCTCTCTCTCAACTTGGGAAAAGGATATTTTAGATAACTCTCATCTCCTAACTTCGGGATCGGCTTCTTTCCCTTGGGGGGACTCTCTTAGAGAACAATATGGAACCCTTCCCTTACACCAGTCCCCTAGTCCATCCAATAACCTACCTGCCCCTACACTAACTTTTCCACCTGCCCATCCTAATACACTTTCCTCTCTTATTACTCTCGTCCTACCTGAAGAGACTATGCCTTCCTCCATGCTTATTTTAGACTTACCATTTACTTTGGCCAACCCTCACCCTTCCCACAAGTTGGATGAGGCACAAACACCTACCTTTCATGTTCCTTACATAACCTTAATTTATAAACGTCCTCCGGAAGTGCGAGATCCCACTTTTGTCTCACACACTACATCCTTCACTCTGACGACTGAGATCTTTGGTGATCAACCCTTCGATAAGGAGGATTACTATCTCTTATGAGGACTTAGTGAAACCAATCCTGGTGATGGCACACTTGGTGTTGTTCTAGATACTTTAATCCCTTCATAGAAATAATTATTAAGTCACACACCCGTTCCTACCTATATGGGTAATACTTTATAAAACATTCCAGACACTAACAAAGGTTTGGAACCAACTGAGACCTCATCAACATTTTCTGAAAAATACTACATTTGGACTAAAGAGCATGGATTTGAAGACTCACCTATCAAAACTTCTAGTGCTCGTCGTAATGAGGGCTCTTAATCTACACTTTCTATGGTTTCTTCACAATCTCTTACTGATATTAGGGAACTTAGAGGCATGAAATACCTAGCAAGAGAAAATCCATGATATTACACTCCCTCAACATCAAAGGTATGGGGGGCCCCTAAAATATGCCTCCTTCAAAATACTTATTTCCCACTCATCTACAAACATCATCTTTCTACAGGAAACCCTAGTTGACAGCCAAAACGCTAGATTATTTTTAAATCAGTTTCACTCCAATTGACACACCTTCATAGTAATATCACTCGCTACCTATAGGGGTTTGGCTATGGCTTGGGACCCTACCAAATATGATTTATCTCCCTTTATTTGTGTGGAAGAATCATGTTCTTTGGTACTTGCGAAAACAACAAAAAAAGGATTAATTTACTCAATATATACATCCCTTATTCCGATAAACAGATTTTATGGAAAAAGGTAGAACCTCGGGGTCTTCTTGACCTCAAAAACTTTGTAACATCCTACTCATTACGACAACAACTCTGATAACAGGTGCAATTTTTTTTTGTGTGTGTGTGTTTAAGGTGTGTGCGCGCATGTAGAAGTAACAGACGCACTTGACTCTACGTCGCCACCCGACAACCATCCAGACGTAACCACAATGTTCATCACAATGAAGAATGAAGGCAAACAACTAGTATCTGCAAGCATAAAATGAACGTAGACACAAGGCGCACACGAGTACTGCAACAACAATGACCAAGGACAACCACAACCCCTGCGAGAGACGCTAGTTAGAAGAACTCCGACATCAAGACAAATCATCTACTCCATTGACCTTGCTTAAACGACGAGTTACCAACCCCGCCTTAATAAGTACGTGACATCAATGGCATAGCTCTATTTACTACATCATAATGACTCAAGGTTCTACTTAAGAAATTCTATTCAATTGATTAATGTAATAAACTTTCAACATCGCCACCAAAACATCAACCACTTTACAAATTGTATCATCATAACCACCTGCAAGGACAATCACCTTCCCCCTTACGTGTTGTCCAACAGATCCATTATCATTAACATAAGGCGGTGACCACGTAAGCCTTAACCTTGCCATGGATAATAGCATTTACCTAAACATCATACTACCTTATCAATACCATGGACACTGTTGGCATTCCAAATTAGCCTTGCTATAATTTCTAGCATGAATCATGAGATTA
>SNQJ01S0001054.1:390662-426165 GCA_010110895.2 Picea sitchensis
TTTCAACTCTTGCAACTTCGGGGTCGACATCCAATAAGGCGTTCTTGCTATCGGTTCGGTTCCCAGTTTCAGGTCTATGGTAAACTCCAGTTCCCTTTCCGGCGGCATCCCAGGCAACTCCTCTGGAAATATGTCCGCAAACTTCTTCACTACCGGAAGGTGTTCCAGACCTTCCGCTACTCCCTTTTCGTTTAGCGCGAGGATCGCATAAAGTTTGCACCCCTTGTGCATACTCTTCTGTAACTGTAAGGAAGAGACGAACCGTAGGGAAACTCCCTGGTTCCGTCCTACAATCACACGTCTCTGTCCTTCATCATCCACCAAGCTCAACCGTTTCGTCTTACAGTTGAGAATCGCCTCATGCGTTTCCAACCAATCCTTCCCGATCACGACGTCAAAAGATCCTAGATCGTGACGTACAAGATGACTCTCGTGACAAACTCTCCCAGGTTAAGGGCACAGCCCGTAACCCTTCCTCCAACCTTCGGTTTGGCTTCTGAAGCCATCCCTGTGAAGCTAAACTCGTCCTGAACGACTACCTTCTGGACGACATCGTGCAAGGTTTGAGGCTTCAAGATAATAAACCTTTGCACGCATGCTGTTGTTAAGGCCCAACACAAATCTGTTGACCTTAAGCTTCTCAGGGTTAAGGTACGGAGCATGTCGGAGTAACGCCATAACACGTGCCTCGCTCTCGGGCACCGTACGACCTCCCTGTCGTAAGGCAATGAACTCATAGAGCCGACGCTTAATGAATTCCTCTGAAAGGTACCTCTCTCGGAACCGTTCCTTGAACAGTTCCCATGACACGTCTTCAACGATCATGTTTAGCTGCGACAAGAGCGTCTTCCACCATAGAAGAGCGCTCCCCTTCAGTTGAAAGACCGCCATGCGGACTTTCCTGTTGGAGGTATAATCGCGAAGTGCGAAGCACATCGCCATATTTTCCAATCATGCCTCAGCGATGGCGTCGTCTGGGGCACCAAAGAACCCGGGAAATTTTATCTTCTCGAGTTCACGGTGAAAGTTACCTGTAACGGCCGGGGCGTGCGGCAGAACCTCAGCGGGTTCCGACGCCCTGGCCTCATCTCTGTCCAAACGACTGATCAGTGCCTCATACATGCACTGAAAAGACCTCATCACCCCCACGACATTGCCAACTGCGATCTGCTCCTGTCTGAGAACCTGCTCGTCTCCGTGGGGGTACGACCCCTCAGGCGTGGAGGCTACGGGAGGTGCCGCGCCTCCTCCCCTAGTACCCTGTCGTCGTCCTCTGCGTCATCCTCAACAATGATTACCTTCACACAGACAACAACTTGATCAACAGCAGTATAATCAATCTAATCATGCCAACAGAAGCCATAGAGAATCCCAAGTCGCGGGTCGAACCGGCTCTGATAGCATATGTAACATCCTACTCGTTACGACAACAACTCTGATAATAGGTGCAATTTTTTATTTTTTTTGTGTGTTTAAGGTGTGTGCGCGCATGTAGAAGTAACAGACGCACTTGACTCTACGTCGCCACCCGACAACCATCCAGACGCAACCACGATGTTCATCACAATGAAGACCGAAGGCAAACAACTAGTATCTGCAAGCAATAAATGACCGTAGACACAAGGCGCACACGAGTATTGCAACAACAACGACCAAGGACAACCACAACCCCTGCGGGAGACGCTAGTTAGAAGAACTCCGACATCAAGACAGATCATCTACTCCATTGACCTTGCTTAAACGACGAGTTACCAACCCCGCCTTAATAAGTACGTGACATCAATGGCATAGCTCTATTTACTACATCATAACGACTCAAGGTTCTACTTAAGAAATTATATTCAATTGATTAATGTAATAAACTTTCAACATCACCACCAAAACATCAACCACTTTACAAATTGTATCATCATAACCACCTGCAAGGACAATCACCTTCCCCCTTATGTGTTGTCCAACAGATCCATTATCATTACCATAAGGCGGTGACCACGTAAGCCTTAACCTTGCCATGGATAATAGCATTTACCTAAACATCATAATACCTTATCAATACCATGGACACTGTTGGCATTCCAAATTAGCCTTGCTATAATTTCTAGCATGAATCATGAGATTACCTGTCCTTAACATTCCAAAACCAATATTCGAACTGAGCATTAGTATTAACCTTAGTTTTAATGAAATCACCTTACATTACAATACATTCCAAAGATATTCACAACCTTCCCTTACAAATCAATCTTCACATTTCGTTACATAAATTTTGATGTGCTAAATTCAAGGTTATTACATTAATAATACTCCCTCAGTAATAATCAATATTACACTTATCTTACTCATCCTGTAATAAGATAACGGTCAATTACATCTTACAGGTTGGTATCAATAATGAAACTACAATTACATCACCCTACAAGCTAGCATCATCGCCCTCTGTACCACAATAATATTGCAATGAAATGATGATGACTTTATCCCTTGTCTGGTTCACATTACTATATCGCTATCCCTCCTCGTAAATCCTTTGTTTTCGTTTTTGTAAAACATTTACTTTTCCCCTATACTGGTTTTCCATCGCCGTAATCTCTCATTAATCCTAAATATACAGATATATTAATGGTAATTTAAATGATGAATGCATGTTTATTAATAGAAAAATGAAAATATATATAAATGTATATTTATATTAAAAACAAATTTTAAACAAATAAAGTAAATCATGTGAAAATAAAAGGAAAAAAAAAAAAAAGGGCGCACATACCCTTGAATTTTTGAAAAGAAAAATAAAAATGAATGATATAAACAAAATAAACCAAAAAGAAAAATTAAGAAGTTCAAATGAGAAAAAGGGGGGAAAACCTAAGGAAAACAAGAATTAGGGTTTGAGTCTGAATAAAGGAAAGGAGGAGGGGGAAAGGAGTGGACTTTTTTTGCTCAGATTGGTATGGTTATGCTGCAAGAATAGAGACTGACTGATTGCTGGTAGGAGTTGGGGATTCTCAGCAGACTTAGTGGTAGCTCAGCCTTGGAGGCGAGCTGAGAAGCTAGTTACTCTCTGACTGTGTGTGGCCCCTTTGCGGCTCGGGGGGCTGAGGGGGAAGAAGAGTACCCCTAGCGTTTGGCTGGGAGGTACCGGTGAGTTTATTGCGGTCGACAAGCAGGAGCAGGAGCAGCGGGAGCATCAAGGAGTCAGCGGGCAACTTTCGGAGGAGGCGAGCAGGCACAGGTATGCATAAGGTTTTCATTCTCATTCTGGATGGTGTAAAATTATTCTAGGAATGTGTAAATAGTTATCGGTTACCTTCTGGATTGCATTGATGTCTTTATTTTTATTCTCATTGCGTTGGTTGCGTGAGGTTGATTCTCACTCTGTATGGCGAAATTTTTAGTCTACAACTGTGTAATAGCTATTGACCTTGTCCTTAGGCGAATCTGAACTGTGTGAATAAATAGAAATAGCTAGGGGTTTATATCAGCGTTGTGGGTCAAAAATTTCCTCCTGCGATTTATGAAAATTTCAGCGTTAACATTTTTCCCTGGCGCAAGACGCGTGAGCCGAGAGTGCTCTCTGAGGGAGCTGGGCTGCGTGTGCTTGTTTCCAGCATTTTTCCTTTTCCACTATCCCTTTTCCAGTACTCTATTCCGAGAGCATCACCTGGCTTATCGCTAATCCAGCCAGCATACGATCGGGTCGATAGAGAGATTGAGATCTTAGTCTATCACAGGAATGTTCCTGGGATAAACTCGGCGTTAGTGATTGGTCGCGCAGCAATGTCCTTCTATGCTGAGTTTGGCGGAACGCTAGGGAATTCTTGGGTTTACCTCTTCCTGCTTGTCTTTAAACCCAGGACTTGCTCGGGTTCTTCGTCTTTAACCTTCATCGAGCTAATACGCCACTCATTTGATAACTGGACGATTTCTGCCATTGGCTCTGAGTAGGAAGTACGTTGCCTCATCTGTTTTCGGTGTTTGAGGGTATCGACCCCTAAATTTCTGTTCCATTACACCGACTACGTTAAGATATTTTACTCTTTTACAAATCGATCTATATTATTTTTATCTCCAAAATTCTTTTACAAAGTGTTCTGATATTGCTTTCTATTCCACTTGAGTTATTGCAATTCCTTTGCTCTGGATTTCCCTAAAAATGTCTCTTACAGTCTTCATACAATGTAACTCTAAATATTATTAAATTTTTTTGACTAACCACATCGTTTACCGACTTCATAAATGGTATCCCTATTATTACATATTATTACATTTAGCACTGCTCATGTTTGTTGAACTGAAGATATGACAATATAATTGCGGTTGTATTAAGTAGACGGTAGTGTGACCAAGCAACCATCTTTTTATTCTTCCAGCTGAAGGCACTCCCCCACATATTCATGCATATCACTTAGAAATTTCAGCATCAACTCGGACCTCAGCACAAATTCCAGTTCGCTGTAATTGTAGGGGCCCGATTTCCAAACACGAAGATCGACATTCTTATCGAAACAACAACCCTCACGCCGCTGGTTGAGGCATGATTTCATTTCCCTGTTATCATGGGCGACTGTTATGTTTTTTGGACAGCGATAAGCCTCCACTATCCTAGTTTTTCTAAGCTAGTATAGGCTTGTCTACAATATTCCAGCCTCCTTTGAAAACCGTTATGTTTCGATATGCGATGGGCAAGCATAGAACTCGTTATCTTCTGATGAGTGTCACTGTCTTTGTAAAAGAACTTATTCCTATATAAATCTGAGAAAAATTTTCTTCTTGGAAAAACAACCCTCACGCCGCTCTAATTATTTCACCTTGGGAGCTGCGACTGTGTGTAGGAGCCGTGATCATCGTAAGCTTAGTTTAAGGATATTTAATTTTTGTAAAAAAAAAAAGGGTTGTAAAACGAAGTTTAATGTGAGCATAAACACTGGTGGAAATTCGAGAATGTTAGGGTTGGATGAATTATCCGAATTTAATGCTCCTGACCGATGAGTTGTAGTACACGATAATTCTATCTTTAAGCATTGAATTCCAGCGTTGGATACTTGAACGCATTTACTTTACGCTGTTGCAATTGTTGTAATAACAGAAGATTGTTAAATCGTTGAGGAACGGTGGGTGGTCGCCAGGAATCGGTGGTTTACCGCGTGGACTTGAATGCTAGTATTGCTTCCTCGTTTCTGTCCTTTTATTTGACGATTGCTTTAATTCCCAGCCGCCCTTTTAAACTGCCACTGACGATCTCATCAGTGTTATCGAGGCACGTTATCGGATGTTGAACACTGTATCCACTTTACGCAAGGGTCCTGTTAATTTAATTGTATGGGTAATCAATGTAAAGGTAACGATAAGGATATTCTGTAGTCCTTGTTAGTTCCACCGATTTGCTATTTGAATACAAAAGTATTGGAAACGTACAGGTAGGACCTTGTTATTTAGTTGAATAATAATATAATATAACAGTTACGGTAACAGAAAAATAAATTCTTGAGATTAATAGAAGTGCTATTTTATTGTTCTTTAGTTGAATATTATTATAATATAAAAGCTACTGTCATAGAAAAGTAAATTTTGTTAATAATAGGAATGTTATTGCTTTTTAGTTGCATATTATTATAATACAAAAGTTACTGTAGGAGAAAAGTAAATGCTTATTATTAATAGGAATGTTATTGTTATTAGTTGCATATTAATGTAAATAAAAGGTTACTGTAAGAGAAAAGTAAATTCTGGTCACTTAATAGGAATGATACTGTTAGTTAGTTGAATACTCATATAATATAAGAGTTAGTGTGAGAGAAAAGTAAATTCTTGTTAGGAAGGCTATTGTTAATTAGTTGAATATTAATATAAAACAAAAGTTATAGTAATAGAAAACTAAATTCTTGTTGCTAATAGAAGTGCTATTGTATTGTTATTTAGTTGAATATTCATATAAAAAAAAAGTTATAGTAATAGAAAAATAATTTTTTGTTGTTTAATAGAAGTGCTATTGTAGTATGGAAAGTGATGTTGTGATTGATTAGGGTAATTTGATTTATGACTATTACTTGCCTTCTATTTACGTGGGTGGAACGAGTCATTACATAATTGTATCAAGAATAAATATAACCTTGGGTCATGTTATTGTAGCTTAATGTTGACGGTTATCATTGATACTAACACATAAGATGTCATGTATGGTGAACGTTGTTAATGATGAATATCAATGTGAAGTATTGTTCAATGTAGGCTTATGGTATTGATAAGGTTAGGGGTATGGTTGAGTACCGATGGTAATCATTTTAGGAAATAGATAAGGTATTTATTGTAGATCAATTGTAAGGTGCAAGGGGTAATCCTTATACTTAGTTGGGTGGTATAAAGTGTGATGGAAATTTAATGTATAGGGATGATATGGGTAGGATTATGGGAATGTTCTTGTAATTAATATCTTATAAAGGTAATGGTGATGCCGAGATGGGTTATTATGGATACTACCTTATAAGAGGTCATGTGGATGTTATCTTATTGCAGGGTAAGTGAGGTAATTGTAATGTAGTATATGATTAGTATGTTATTGTAATGGTTATTGATAAACATGTCATGTAATGCCCTTGAATTTAGTAAGGTAAGTTCCCACGATTCTTTAAGCGGGGATTTGCAGTTAGCAGTTGGTACATTTTAAGGCCGAGTGGGAACCCGTCATCTAATAGAAGTCCAATGGAGTAAATGGTTGTAATTGAAGTCAATAAGCCTCTCCAGTGGTTGGTCGATGTCAGAGTCCTTCTAGCCGTCTCACGTAGAGGTCATGATTGTCCTGATTTTACAGCACTTGGTGGTATTGTATTACGCGAGGTCTGTTGTGTCGGTGGGATATAGACACCTCGGTAGCTTAGTATTTGTATGCGTGTGTAGAGATTCGGTGGAAGGAATCAGAGTGCATTATCAAGGTCTAGGGCTTTTTAAAGAGGCACGGTTCCACTCTTAAGAACACTTTCGACCGTATCGGTAGTCTCGGGCTATTTAAAGGCACAGTTCCACTACTGCGACTCTCTTGTTGGATTCTTTCATTCTGTGACTGTACTGTACCTAACTCCTGGTGTCTTTTTCTGCTTACGACTGCTAGTTGCACGCCTTATGTCGAGGCGTTTGTTTTATTGTCCTTTGTGACCGCGACCGAGGTCATCTTGATGGTGTTCGTGTTACTTGCGTCTGGTTGGTTTGAGTGTTGACTTGGAGTTGATGGGGTTGTTTCTTCTATGCGTGCGCACACACTTTAACAAAGAAACAAAAAAAAAAAATTCTCCGGTTGACAAGTAGTTGTTCTTAACACGGAGGGTGTTACATATGGTATCGGAACTCGGTTCGACCGACTTAGGGTTACGCCTTCGACTTTTCGTTGATATGAGTTGGTTTTATTATCTTGTTGTTGATCAAGTTGATTGTGTGCATGAAGCAATCATGGTTAGGAACACCACGGAGACGGCGAAGAGCTAAAGAAGGGCTGAGGCATGCCAACAACATCAACGCCTAGGGGTCCCTACAACTCGGGGCGGCGGAGTGCTGGGCCGAGGAACTTATAGCGGTTGGTGATATTATTGGGATGATGAGATCCGGTAGCATGTCCGAGACTCGATCAACCCGTTAAGGACAGAGGTGAAGACCAGAGCCGGAACCCCTGAGGTTATTAATTAGCCTGACCATCAGAATTAGCGTTTACCGTGAATTCGAGAAGGTAACTTCTTCCCAAGTTCTTGGGCATCGGATGATTACAGCCCGGTGAGGCTTGGTTGGATAATATGGCGATGTGTTTCACACTTCTCGATTATACCTCTAGCATGAAGGTCCACATGGCGATATTTCAATTGAAGGGGAGTGCTCTTCGATGGTGGAAGACACTCCTACCCGCGCGGTGATCATAGCCATAGAAGGCGTGTCGTGGGGTACATTAGAGGAATGGATTACGGAGAGAGGTGCCTTCAGGGGAATTCGGTGAGAGTCAACTCAATGGGTTCAACACGATGACCGCGAGGAGGTCCGATGCAGTTACTTTCAGTCACGAAGTACGTTATATGTACACTACTCTAGTATGCTCTGCACCTTAACGCTGAGAATATTAAGGCCATCAGGTTCATGTTGGGCCTTGGCGGTTTACTGGTGTGCAAAGGTTTAAATGTTTGATGCCTCAAAACCTTGCTGTCATCAATTAGTTCGGGCGGGGACGCTTCTTAGAGCAGGCCGACTGCCAACCAGGCTAGAGAGGAAGGGTTACGGGCTGCCTTAACACGGAGATTGTCACTAGGGTCCAATGCGTCCGCGATGTTAGGATCTTATGACGTAGTGAGCGGTATGGATTGGTTGGAAGCGCGTGAGGCGATACTCAACTGAAAGAAGAAACGGTTGAGCTTGTTTAGATGTGAAGGACGGAGATAATGATTGTAGGGCCGGGACCATGGATTTTCTCGGTTCATCTCTTCCTTACAGTTAGAGAGTATCATGGGGAGGTGAAAACTATGTGCGATCCTCGCACTAAACGAGAAAGTAGTTGCGGAAGGCCTAGAACACCTTCGGTGGTGAAGGTTCTTGGGGCCGTATTTCTAGAGTTGCAGGATGTCACGGAGGGAACTTGAGTTTACCATAGAATTGAAACCAGGGACTGAACCGATGCGAGAACGCCTTATCGGATGTCATTGGAGTTGCAAGGTTGAAAATGCTGACCCGAAGGAGTTGTTGGACCTGGGACTGAAATGCCCTAGTGTGTCACGGGGGTGCACCGGTTATTTCCATTGAAGGAAGGACAGATTGTGGAGGCTTTGCATTGACTACCATCAATGAACGGGCTACGATCAAGGAGAATCAGTATCCGTTACCTAGAATTGACGATCTATTAGATCAAATGAAGGGTGCGACGGTGTTCTCAAGATCGATTTGCGATCGGATATCACCGATTACGGATCAAGGAAGATGACATTCCTAAGACCGCCTTTAAGGCGATATTTGGACATTACGAGCTTACTATTTTACCTTTTGGTGACAAGCGCCCGAAGTGTTCATGAGTTTGATGAGCGGGGTGTTCCATGAGTGCCAGACAAGTTCGTCAAGTATTCGTGGCGATATCTTGATCTACTCTCGGACGACAGAAGAACATGATGAATATTTAATATTGGTACTACATTGTTTACGAGAACACAGATTATTCGAGAAGTTGTCCAAATGCTCTTTACCAATCGAGAATTCACTACTTAGGGCCGTCATCCTCCTTGAAGGTATGCGCCATGGATCCAGTAAGGTTGAGGCTATTATAGAATGGCCTGCGTCGACGAATGTCACAGAAGTGCGTGGTTTTATGGGATTAGCAGGATACTATCGTGGTTTGTCAAGGGTTTTCGAAGATAGCAAATCCGATCCGCGAATTGTAGAAGAAAACAAGAAGTTTGTTTGGGCCAGTGCGGAAGCCTTTTGTAGGCTTAAGGAGTTGATGACAACTGCACCAATACTAAGGTCCCCGGTATGGATGCGAACTTCTTGGTATGCACGGACGCATCGAAGAAAGGTTTAGGTGGAGTCTTGATGCAGGTCAGTTGATGATTACTTACATTTCAAAGGAAGCTAAGAAGGCATGAGGAGAACTACAGCGGCCTTACGCGATTTAGGTTAATGTATCGTTTATGCCTTGAAGGTTTGGAGACACTACCTTATTGGGCCGAAAATTTGAATTAAAGACAGATCATTGTGGACTACAACACATTTTTCACGCAAAGAGACCTGAACGAGCGACAACGGCGTTGGTCAGAATTGCTTAGCAAATACGATTTCAAGATTACTTACATAAAGGGGAGCAGTGAACCGAGTGGCGGATTCTTAGCAGGTCGGAGGCCATGCATCTTTCGGTGTTACCTCTTCAAACATATCTACGTGAGAATATTCCTGCCAGTATTATTATTTGGGTACAAAGAAGTCGAGGATTTTATCGGACAAAACACGATAATGGTACCTTGATATGAGGGATATTCATTGGATAACTTTGGGTTATTGAGGTTTAGAGGTCGGATTTACATACCTTGTACGGTTGGGGATGTTGATCACGGCGAAGACTCATGGAAACCGTTTACATGGCTCATCTTGGAGTCACGGAGATGAGGGCAGACCTCAAACCATTATTCTTTTGGAAAGGAATGAGAATTCGACATAATAGTCAACTTTGTAGCTAGATGTCTCGAGTGTCAGTAGGTAAAAGGCTGAACATAGACACCCGGCGAGGGATTACTTCAACCATGCCATTCAGGTCGAAATGGGAAGTTATATCGATGGATTTTATTGTTGGATTGCCAGCGGCGGCCAAGGAGACATGATTCGATTTTGTAGTAGTAGACACTCACGGCGAAGAGTGCTCACTTTATTCTGATGCGCATGATGTATCAGGCACCTAACATATCTAGAGTTTTCATCGGTGATATTGTGAAGCTGCTTGGTGTGCCTAAAAGATTATATCGATCGGTCGGTGTTTATGGGACGTTTTTGGACGAGTTTCCAGAGGCCTTGGGAACCCATCTTAACTTTGGTACTGCATATCCTGCCCGAGGCGAATGGGGCCGGGGCGAGCATCAGACCAAACCTTGGAGACATGTTAGCATATGCGTGATGGATTAACAAGCGTTGGGAGAATTCTTGCCTCTAGTAGAGTTCACTTACAACAAGCAGGTTACGAGCACCATTAAGATGGCCTTTTGAGTTCTTATGAAGTGACGGGTAATGGGGCATCACTTGAGTTAGGATCATTTGGAGGATAGAGGGTCCTATGGGTGGGACCCGAAGCGTCAAAATGGAAGAGCAGATGCAAACCAAGACAAAGGATAAAAGAAGGCCGCAGGATCGACAAAGAGTTATGCCGTGCGCATCGAGTCGACCGTGGATTCTGAGTCGGTGGTCAGTCTTCTTGGTTAAACGCATAAGTTGATCAAGTTTGGAAGGGAGCTAAACTCTCCCTAGGTTTGTGGGACCTTCGAGATTGTATCGGAAGAGAAAGGGGCCCATGGCCTATCAACTAACCTTACCCGATTCCTTGCGTGTACGCGATGTTTTTCATGTATCTGTTTTGAGACGATATATTAGTGATCCTACACATGGCAGTTGACACGAGTTCCTTGCAGGTATCCGGATGAGGGCTCATGGTTGAGCGATTTCATCTTATATCATAGCGTTAAAGCCGATTCACAGTGATGAGCGATAGATCAAATCAAGGTTTAGTGGGACAGTTATAGTCCACTTTTCGGTGACAGGAAGGCAGCAGATGATATCGTCGGCCGATTTCCATTTTGTTTTATGGATAGACTGTAATCTTGTGATACTTTATTTTTGCATGTATCCTGAGAACCGGGCCAGTTTAGACGAAGTGTATGTAACATCCTGCTGCGGCGCCGCGAGAACACTTATTATTCGAGGGACACTTGCTTGCAATTGATTTGGATACTTTTATGTTAGACACATATTTGATTATGATGTGATTGACGGATGACATGATGTGTTACTATTGTTGATGTAGCAGACAGGTGCTATTGGCTTCGGTTTATTGAGTGTCGCGGGGTTTACCTTGAGACGCGGGGCATCGGTAGAACCCATGGACTCGGTTTGGAGTGAGGGTACTTTAGGTTGATATGTTTATTATGATGTTTCCATTTGATTTGATGATTTTATAATGCGACATTTACGACGCATGATTGTTGGTGATGTAGGCTGGCGATAGCTTGTCCGTTGACTCACATATAGAGTAAAGGGGCAACACACGATTACTTGAGGAGAGGTTGAGGAGAGGGTGAGACAGCGACCACTGCCACTGCCTGCTAGCACTCACGCCGTGGCTTCCGGTATGGGTTACTTGATTACCTAGTTCGAGAAGGGATACGATGCCCGTGAGGGCGGCTAGCGATAGTCAGCTCACGATGATTCTAAAGTGACGCAATAGAAGCGGGGGCCTTATTCCTTAGAGCCCTTAGTCTCCCTACTAGTTCCTAGCGGTATTGACTCCGGAGGTTATAGAGGTCTACCAATCAGTTCATTTAGCAAGTGGCACCAGCGGAGAGCGTGGTACATCCTGAAGACGTCGCTGCAGAAGAAACTTCGGTCAGCATGTAGCACCTTAGACACATGAATTGCATCCTGAAGAACGCGTCGCCAAAAGATTCAGTGAGTAGCTGCCAAAGCGATGGTCGCGACTGAAGAACTTTAGTTCGCGATAAAGGTGGTTGAAGGAGTCGACCTAATTAGCCCTAAGTCTTCAACACGAATAAAACCTTATGTAATTCCCTTAACCAATCGTCCTTCTTCGGAGATCTAAATCCCTAAATAAGACCTTCTGAGAAGCGGAATTTAGTGTGGCCCTTATGAATGAAAATTCAAAAAAAAAGGGGGAAAAACTCGGGACCATCACCAAAAAAAAAAAAAAAAAAAGGGGAAAAAAAAAAAACTCAGACCATCACCCTCTCTTTATCCTTGTCTACTTAATAAAACTATACTCCATCGCCTAGATATTCCATTATCCATCTCCCTTTTCACTTGTCTGGTTCACATTACTATATCGCCATCCCTTCTCGTAAATCCTTTGTTTTCGTTTTTGTAAAACATTTACTTTTCCCCTATACTGGTTTGCCATCGCCGTAATCTCTCATTAATCCTAAATATACAGATATATTAATGGTAATTTAAATGATGAATGCATGTTTATTAATAGAAAAATGAATATATATATAAATGTATATTTATATTAAAAACAAATTTTAAACAAATAAAGTAAAGCATGTGAAAATAAAAGGAAAAAAAAAACAATGAGCGCACATACCCTTGAATTTTTGAAAAGAAAAATAAAAATGAATGATATAAACAAAATAAACCAAAAAGAAAAATTAAGAAGGTCAAAAGAGAAAAAGGGGGGAAAACCTAAGGAAAACAAGAATTAGGGTTTGAGTCTGAATAAAAGAAAGGAGGAGGGGGAAAGGAGTGGACTTTTTTTGCTCAAATTGGTATGCTTATGCTGCAAGAATAGGGACTGACTGATTGCTGGTAGGAGTTGGGGATTCTCAGCAGACTTGAGAGGTAGCTCAGCCTTGGAGGTGAACTGAGAAGCTAGTTACTCTCTGACTGTGTGTGGCCCCTTTGAGGCTCGGGGGGCTGAGGGGGAAGAAGAGTACCCCTAGCGTTTGGCTGGGAGGTACCGGTGAGTTTATTGTGGTCGACAAGGAGGAGAAGGAGCAGCGGGAGCATCAAGGAGTCAGCGGGCAACTTTCGGAGGAGGCGAGCAGGCACATGTATGCATAAGGTTTTCATTCTCATTCTAGATGGCGTAAAATTATTCTAGGAATGTGTAAATAGTTATCGGTTACCTTCTGGATTGCATTGATGTCTTTATTTTTATTCTCATTGCGCTGGTTGCGTGAGGTTGATTCTCACTCTGTATGGCGAATTTTTTAGTCTACAACTGTGTAATAGCTATTGACCTCGTCCTTAGGCGAATCTGAACTGTGTGAATAAATAGAAAGAGCTTGGGGTTTATATCAGCGTTGTGGGTCAAAAATTTCCTCCTGCGATTTATGAAAATTTCAGCGTTAACATTTTTCCCTGGCGCAAGACGCGTGAGCCGAGAGTGCTATTTGAGGGAGCTGGGCTGCGTGTGCTTGTTTCCAGCATTTTTCCTTTTCCAGTACTCTATTCTGAGAGCATCACCTGGCTTATCGTTAATCCAGCCAGCATACGATCGGGTCGATAGAGAGATTGAAATCTTAGTCTGTCACAGGAATGTTCCTGGGATAAACTCGGTGTTAGTGATTGGTCGCGACAGCAATGTCCTTCTATTCTGAGTTTGGCGGAACGCTAGGGAATTCTTGGGTTTGCCTCTTCCTGCGTGTCTTTAAACCCAGGACTTCCTCGGGTTCTTCGTCTTTAACCTTCATCGAGCTAATACGCCACTCATTTGATAACTGGACCATTTCTGCCATTGGCTCTGAGTAGGAAGTACGTTGCCTCATCTGTTTCCGGTGTCTGAGGGTATCGACCCCTAAATTTCTGTTCCATTACACCGACTACGTTAAGATATTTTACACTTTTACAAATCGATCCATATTATTTTTATCTCCAAAATTCTTTTACAAAGTGTTCTGATATTGCTTTCTATTCCACTTGAGTTATTGCAATTCTATTGCTCTGGATTTCCCTAAAAACGTCTCTTACAGTCTTCATACAATGTAACTCTAAATATTATTAAAATTTTGTGACTAACCACATCATTTACCGACTTCATAAATGGTATCCCTATTATTACATATTATTACATTTAGCACTGCTCGTGTTTGTTGAACTGAATATATGACAATATCATTGTGGTTGTATTAAGTAGACGGTAGTGTGACCAAGCAACCATCTTTGTATTCTTCCAGCTGAAGGATCTCCCCCACATATTCATGCATATCACTTAGTAATTTCAGCATCAACTCGGACCTCAGCACAAATTCCAGTTCGCTGTAACTGTAGGGGCCCGATTTCCGAAAACGAAGATTGACATTCTTATCGAAACAACAACCCTCACGCCGCTGGTTGAGGCATGATTTCATTTCCCTGTTATCATGGGCGACTGTTATGTTTTTTGGACAACGACAAGCCTCCACTGTCCTAGTTTTTCTAAGCTAGTATAGGCTTGTCTACAATATTCCAGCCTCCTTTGAAAACTGTTATATTTCGATCTGCGATGGGCAAGCACAGAACTCGTTATCTTCTGATGAGTGTCACTGTCTTTGTAAAAGAAGTTATTCCTATATAAATTTGAGAAAAATTTTCTTGTTGGAAAAACAACCCTCACGCCACTCTAATTATTTCACCTTGGGAGCTGCGACTGTGTGTAGGAGCCGTGATCATCGTAATCTTAGTTTAATGATATTTAATTTTTGTAAAGAAAAAAAGGGTTGTAAAACGAAGTTTAATGCGAGCGTAAACACTGGTGGAAATTCGAGAATGTTAGGGTTGGATGAATTATCCGAATTTAATGCTCCTAACCGATGAGTTGTAGTACACGATAATTGTATCTTTAAGCATTGAATTCCAGCGTTGGATACTTGAACGCATTTACTTTACGCTGTTGCAATTGTTGTAATAACAAAAGATTGTTAAATCGTTGAGGAACGGTGGGTGGTCGCCAGGAATCGGTGGTTTACCGCGTGGACTTGAATGCTAGTATTGCTTCCTCGTTTCTGTCCTTTTATTTGACGATTGCTTTAATTCTTAGCCGCCCTTTTAAACTTCCACTGACGATCTCATCAGTGTTATCAAGTCACGTTATCGGATGTTGAACACTATATCCACTTTACGCAAGGGTCCTGTTAATTTAATTGTATGGGTAATCAATGTAAAGGAAACGATAAGGATATTCTGTAGTCCTTGTTAGTTCCACCGATTTGCTATTTGAATACAAAAGTATTGGCAACGTACAGGTAGGACCTTGTTATTTAGTTGAATAATAATATAATATAACAGTTACGGTAACAGAAAAATAAATTCTTGAGATTAATAGAAGTGCTATTTTATTGTTCTTTAGTTGAATATTATTATAATATAAAAGCTACTATCATAGAAAAGTAAATTTTGTTAATAATAGGAATGTTATTGCTTTTTAGTTGCATATTATTATAATACAAAAGTTACTGTAGGAGAAAAGTAAATGCTTATTATTAATATGAATGTTATTGTTATTAGTTGCATATTAATGTAAATAAAAGGTTACTGTAAGAGAAAAGTAAATTCTGGTCACTTAATAGGAATGATACTGTTAGTTAGTTGAATATTCATATAATATAAGAGTTAGTGTGAGAGAAAAGTAAATTCTTGTTAGGAAGTCTATTGTTAATTAGTTGAATATTAATATAAAACAAAAGTTATAGTAATAGAAAACTAAATTCTTGTTGTTAATAGAAGTGCTATTGTATTGTTATTTAGTTGAATATTCATATAAAACAAAAGTTATAGTAATAGAAAAATATTTTTTTGTTGTTTAATAGAAGTGCTATTGTAGTATGGAAAGTGATGTTGTGATTGATTAGGGTAATTTGATTTATGACTATTACTTGCCTTCTATTTACGTGGGTGGAATGAGTCATTACATAATTGTATCAAGAATAAATATAACCTTGGGTCATGTGATTGTAGCTTAATGTTGACGGTTATCATTGATACTAACACATAAGATGTCATGTATGGTGAACGTTGTTAATGATGAATATCAATGTGAAGTATTGTTCAATGTAGGCTTATGGTATTGATAAGGTTAGGGGTATGSTTGAGTACCGATGGTAATCATTTTAGGAAATAGATAAGGTAWTTATTGTAGATCAATTGTAAGGTGCAAGGGGTMATCCTTATACTTAGTTGGGTAGTATAAAGTGTGATGGAAATTTTRATGTATAGGGAYGATATGGGTAGGATTATGGGAATGTTCTTGTAATTAATATCTTATAAAGGTAATGGTGATGCCGAGATGGGTTATTATGGATACTACCTTATAAGAGGTCATGTGGATGTTATCTTATTGCAGGGTAAGTGAGGTAATTGTAATGTAGTATATGATTAGTATGTTATTGTAATGGTTATTGATAAACATGTCATGTAATGCTCTTGAATTTAGTAAGGAAATTTCTCACGATTCTTTAAGCGGGGATTGCAGTTAGCAATTGGTACATTTTTAAGGCCGAGTGGGAACCCGTCGTCTAATAGAAGTCCAATGGAGTAAATAGTTGTAATTGAAGTCAATAAGCCTCTCCAGTGGTTGGTCGATGTCAGAGTCCTTCTAACTTGCGTCTCCCGTAGAGGTCATGATTGTCCCTGATTTGCAGCACTTGGTGGTATTGTATTGCGAAGTATGTTCGTGTCGGGCGGGATATAGACACCTCTGGTAGCTTAGTATTTATGCCTGTGTGTAAATTCGGTGGAAGGAATCCAGTGCCGTATCAAGAGTCTCGGGCTATTTAAAGGCACAGTTCCACTCTTGCGACACACTCTGAGCCGTATCAGTAGTCTCGGGCTATTTAAAGGCACAGTTCCACTACTGCAACTCTACTGTTGGATTCTTTCATTCCGTGACCGTACTGTACTTAACCCCTGGTGTCTTTTTCTGCTTACAGCTGCTAGTTGCCCGCCTCATGTCCAGGGGTGTTTGTTTCTTGTTGTCACTGTGACACGTCGGGTTGTCTTGATGGTGTTCATCTTACTCGCGTCCTGTTGGTTCGAGTGTTGACAACAGAGTCGAGGGGGTTGGTTCTTCTACATGCGCGCACACACTTTAACAAACAAACAAAAAAAAAATTTGCACCAGTTGACAAGTAGTTGTTCTTAACCTGGAGGGGTGTTACACGGTATCACTCTTCTCAAGAAATTTAACTAAAACCAAACATTGGATAACCCATTGGCTTTGTTGGCAGCCAATATCGATCCACTCCATCACTCTCAGCCTCGATCACATTCTTGGTATGGGATATTCCACCATACTTCCTCCTCGGCTAATAGCACATTTACACACAAAAAGCATTTGGTATCTCTACCAAGGTAGAGATCGGTATTCTTCCCTAACATGTGTATTTCCAGCGATGCACTTGAACTCAATGCAAATCTAGCTCCACATTGGAACACCCTCTGCTCGACTTTAGCACAGTCGGGTATCCATTTAAATGATTTCGATGATTAGCTTCAGTGGTTGGGGGCTGACCATTCGGGAAAACTAACAGTCCAGAATGTCTACACATCCATCACAAACACACTCTGGCACATTAATATTAGAGGTTGGGGAAAATAAATCTGGACCTGCAACCTACCTCCCAAGATAAAATTCTTCACTTATCTTATGATCTCTTATAAATTGAACACTTCACTACTACACATTGAAAAAATTGTGATGACTACTTGTGACAAAAGTACTTTTTTGTCGCAAAATTCAAGAGAAAAAGTTCAATTTTTCAATTTTGATCTAAATCCACCCTGTATTCGCCACTCTATCGACGAAAGAAAACTTTTTTCTGTTTTGAGACGATAATAAATATGGTTCCTCGCACATGCCATGTCACATTAAACTACATTTGGGAGACTCAAGATTCGTCACAATATCCACGACATAACGTCGAAATAGCCGTTGCAAAATGACCCGAATTTGCTAATGCTTAGGATATCCTTCAAAAAAAGGGCTAGACTGGACCAAATATTTTCCATCTTTTCCACAATGATGCCGAATCTACGGACCACCTCTTCATCAAGGGCCCTTTCTCTAGACAAGTTTGGGATAAAATTGCAATGGTGCTAAATCCTAAAACTACTTGGGACAAGCCTACTCTCTCTAACTATTTTACTATTGGACCCATAGGGAACAAAAATGAAATAATATTCCATCCATGGTCTATTGGTCCATTAGGATGGAGAAAAATTAAAAAGAAATTGAAAATGGGACTCCATCCACAAGTTCTGTAGCATACAAAACTCTTGGATTATTTAAAAACATGATTAATATTCACTATAGCAAGCCAAGATTGCAGATCCCAAAGAGGACACCTGATATAGAGGACACTCCAATGTGATGGTTCGATGGAGAAATGATATCAAATGGCACTCAAAGTGGTGTTGGAGGGTTGATTAGAATCACAAAAATATCATCCTATAGATGGACCTTTAACTGTGGTTCAGGCACTAACATCAGTGTAGAATTATTTGGCACCTGGGCTATGCTATACTTGGCCTACAGACTTCATATTGAAGCTCCTCAAATACTCGGGGATTCCATAATTATTATTGAGTGGTTGAACAACAAGGGAAATCTACAAGCCATCTCCCTCCCGGCTTGGAAGGACATAATCATACGAATTCTACCCACTTTCAAAAAACTCCTCTTCAAACACAAATATCATGAGCACAACAAATCAACAGACCAACTATCATACAACCTCTGGATAGATGGTCATGAGGTCCCTACCCATTTTCTAACATTATTTTAAGATCTTCTCCTCTCATCTTAGCAGTCTTTTATGATTTGAGATTTGAAGTCTACTCCTCGTCTTTTCTCTTTTTTGAAGAATACTTTGTCCGCTAGATTTTTCCGGGTTTTACCCTCTTCTTATTATTGTGTATTTTTCATACTCTTAGAATCTCACTTTTCCCTTGAATTTTTTTTTTATGGACTTTCGCCCTTTGCTGGCCGAGAGACATCTATAGGCAAAAGCTTCATATGACAATTGTCCCTTAAGTTCTGTTTGTAATTCTCTAACTTGAGAACACATTATATATCAGTATAATTGAGAAATGTTCTCGTTGGAAGTTATTGTTTTGAGTTGCATGGAAAATAATGGAAGCATGTGTTAAGTTAACTTTCCAACTATGTGGATACAAGTGTTAAATATATAGTTCTTAAATTTGTGAAATGGATCATGACCATATATTTAAACCAACAGTGTATACTGAAACTACATATGATTCATGCATTTCCTTACCATGGCATTCTCATGCCAAATTTTTGAAAGTATTTTATGTCATTAAACATTTTACCTTATGCCTTATAAATTTTCCTTGTGCCTTTTTATGAACCATGTGGAGGGTGGACGTAGCACTCTATATTTCATAACCTTGTCTATGCATGGTCCTTATATCCACATGTACACCCATAGATAACACAATGCAATGCATGGATTTAAGTTAGGTGATTTTTAGACTTCCAAAAAACATTCCAAGGTAGAGTAACATCATTTCCATAAGACTTTTGACACGGGTTTGAAGCACAAAATGTTGATTCCTTAAAAACATGAATCCACTTTCTATCCCTATGGAAAATTTGTGATATATTCTATGTTGATCATGTCTAAGATTATCCTTCTCACATTGTTCTTACATATTGAACCTACTGAATATTCTTTGTGAACTTCTATCCTTTATTTTTCACTCATTCATTCCCTATACATCTTTCTTATGTTGTCCATAAACAACATCAAAAGGTGAGGGTCGAAAATAAATAGAACAATTCTTAAGGGGATATTTGTGGGTTAAGGAATCAAAATCCATATTGATGTAGTGCTCAACTTAAACCTAAACTAGATTCTCATTCTATGTTGAGAATTTGTTATTCTATCCTTTTATTCTATCCTCTCAACAATTTAACCAAAGTTCCATCCACAAGTTTAGTGTACCCATCAATTTGAGGATGAAATATAGTAGAATCCATTCGTTCTTTGTAGTATCCATCCTTTTCCCACAATGTGGGTGAAAATGTTCATAGAAATATGGAAGCCTAATTAGACACTACTCAATGGAAAACCTAAATGTAGTCATACATTGGAAAATAACAAGTCGTCTACTTCATTCCCTACAATGGTATTTCTACAAGGAATAAGTACACACATTTTTTTGAACCAATCAAAAACCATGTATAGGTAGTCAACCCCCCGCAAAAAAAATGCAAAAAAAAATAAAAATACATAAAGGTACTCTCCAAAGGTATACTTGATATAGCTAATAACATATACAACCCAAAGTTCCTATTATTTGGATTATTAATATTACAAAGAACACAAATTTTAATAAACTGTGAAACTTTTTATTTCATCTTAGGCCAATAAACACATCCTTGTATATTTGTAGTGGTATTCCCAACACCAAAGTGTGCTTCGATCATAATAATTTCCTTCTTCACAAACAATTGATTTCTCCTTCATCTACTGAAAAACATCATAAAACTCCACATCCTCCTTGTAATCTTCAGTAAACAATTCATGTGTGAGGGGCTCAAGCTACATAATAGTTCATAGAAATTTAATCTTTTTCATTGTTGTCCTTGATATCATATCAATTAGTTTGTTTATCGCACTTTAATTGTATTTTATAAGAAAGGGGAGTTTTTGAAAAGATACCATCCACTAATAGTGTATTTCATGTGGTGTTTTTATTTGACTATGTGAGTACTATAATTGTTGATTATCATCATTTGCATTATGGTTTATTTCCCAAAGAGAGAGTGTTTCCATTTATTGATTACTTGAGCAATGACAAATATATCTTTATCATAGTTAAGGTAATTCATCCTTGTCCCATTGAACACCACTAAATGGTAGTAAAATAGTCTTTGTACTTGAATAAGCATTGCCCTGATAACATACCCACTTGCATCAATTTCAATCTAATCTAAATAGGTTTCCATAAATTCGGCATGGCCAATACTGGTGCTTCACTCTTGTTTCCTTAAATATTCAAACAATGTTTTGTTCTTACTTTCCACAATGAAAACTTGACACTTTTCATGGCATTGCAACAACCAAAAACTATTTTGAAATGAATTCCTTTAGATATGTACATTCTCTCATGATCCTTCTTACATCCACTAGTAGGGGTAGGTCATCCTTCTTAGGGACTATGTTGATGGGTTACCCAGAAGGTCAAGTACTAGTGGTTAGGAGTCACTACCTGTTGGTGGAGGCCATTTTGGGGAACAATGAAATGATTAAGGAAGATAGTTAGAAAAGGGACCAGAAAAGGAGTGTGCACTAATAATAATTAAAATGAATACAAGGAAGAAGGAAAGTCAAAGGAAGGAAGGAGGAATTGAGTCATCCATGCGCGCATGAAGGTAGAATGTGGAAAAACCTAAGCCATTTAGGGTTAGGGTGTTGGTCATTGATGTAACAAGCTTTAACCCATTTTTGTAGTATAAACATGTATTGTAAGATCTGATTAGATCATCATATCTAGCAAGTGCGAAGAGATAGAGTATTTTTGCGCAGTGATATCTTAGAGCTAGTTTTTGGAGACATAAATATGAATTGTAACTGAGGGTCAGGTCGCCTAATGCGGCACTAGTCAGCCTCACATATACATGTGCATTTCATATGAACTTATGATGTATTGCGTGGAACACAAGAACTTGATGAATATGAATAAAAGAGAAATGAATGACAGATCTTTGTGGACGTAGCCTATGGGGTGAACCACGATAAAACTATGTGTCTTTGTGTGAAATGTTATATTATTTCTTGTATTTGCTTTGGTTATGATGAATGAATCCATCTGGTAGAAGTAAAATACATCACACACTAGAATAGTTCTATTATTTGATGTAATATCCTCAAATTTTACAAAATTAAATCTATGTGGAATTTTGAAAATAAATTTATGTTTTTCGGAAAATTCGAATTTGGAAATTATTTGTCAATTATGGAAAATATGAATTTGTAATTTTGGTTTATGTAATTAATTATTTGATGACTCTTGGGAAAATATTTGACTTACCAATTGTGCTCCTTTATTGGACACATGTATGAGACAATTATTTTAATAAATTTAATGTTGGAAGACAAGTGGAACAACGAGTTTACAAATGGTTGACAGTGACTCCATGAGTGGGGAACAAGTTTGAGTTACCTGAAAGCTTATTTTTACAAGTGGAAGAAGTGAAATTTGACCACTAGTAGCCCCTAAAAATAAGGGAATTGTAAAGATGTCTATTTTCCCAAGGAGGGAATGGAAGACTTAGGGACAAGAATGTATATATTTATAACATATGTGGGAGGCAGGGCATTGTTTAGTATCTTGGGAATTGAAACTATTTGTTTTTATGAACATTGTTACTGTGAAGAAAAATATTTTATGATCCTTGGATGGTGAGAATAGCTAAGTAGGATCATTCAATTTTCCCTTATGAACTCATGGTCAGGCTAGGGGGTGAGAACGACACATAATCTTGGTTGTTTTGTTATATGGTTTGGTGGAACATGGTTGTTCCATTTGTGTTCTAGCATCAATTTTCAGATATGTATCTCATCATGTATTCCTTTGTCAATATTATTTTTATGGTGATTTTATTTGTTAGGAATATGTTGACTGTGTATAAAAAAGTCAAATTGGTTCTTAAGGGACTATATAACCATGTTATACTATGTATTTTCATGGTTAAATGATACTGGAAATAATTTGAAATATGATGGTTGTACACATATCTTTAAATATATGTGTGTGTATGGGGGGGGGGGGGGGGNGGGAGGCGGAGGGGCTCATACATAAAAAAATAGTAGATCTATGTTTATGTGCCTATTGGCCATTGAATATATATCTATGTGTGTGTGTGTGTGTGTGTGTGCTTATACATAAATAAATAGTAGATCTATGTTTAAGAGCCTATTTTCCATTGAATATATATTTATTGGAATTGAAATTCAAATGCATACATAGACAAACACTACAAAGAATAGATAGAAAAAATAATAGTCTGAATACATTCTCTATTACAACAACAAGATAGTGATATAGTAGACTTCAAAGTGTCTTGCAAAAGTAAGTATTGTATTCATTCGATCATTGTTTAAAACATTACACTTGGAGTATCATAGACCAAAAAACTCCACAACCTCTTGCACTGTAAACAAGGCTCTAAGGATGCACATAGGTCGATCAAAGGAGGACATGGAACTCGAATACCTTTTATGGTAAAATTATTCCTTCCCCCGAGCGCACTGACCTTCCCAACCTGAAAGAGAATTAAATCAATGGTTTAGTAAATTCGAAAGAAATTAAATTTATTATGAAATTAAAGAAAAATAAATCAAGGATATAACTTATCTTGGGTCCCGATGAAATCATATCGCCTTTTCTCCTTGTGAGGAAATATAAACATGATCCAGGAGGAGGAGTGGACCCGTAACCGACTTATGGGTACCCTCTCAAATAATAGGGGGCACATCATTAATTTTCGTATCCATATAAAAACTTTCACATAATCAATTTAAAAAAAAAGAATGAAGATAAATAAAATCTCTTTTGTTTCAGTGTCCCTTTACATTTTCTCTAAATAAATATTAAATATATAAATATAGAGAATAGAGTTATAGAGGAAAACACAATATTATAATCATTAATGGAAACATATGTTTTGAAAAAACATATGCAACAACAATTCATTTTCTTCCCTACGAAAGAAGAATGATAATAATAAAGGTTGTGGGAGAATTATAAAAATAAACTTGGACTTCGAGAAAATCCATGTTTAGTTATGAAGGAATTTCATGGTTGCGAGGGTAAAAACGTAGCCTAGATAAACAGTTCACAAATTAAAACCCAGTTTCTTTTATTTTTACACAAACGGAAAATTAATGATGGCAGAGATAACAACCCTCATGAATTAACCTAGATTATGAGAGAAATAATTTATGTTATGGAAAGAAGTATGTGGAGAAATTCTATAGAGGTAATAAATTAACCTCTAAACATTTGTAATCTATCCACCAGTATTGTGTTGGAGCAATAGTTATTTCAATTTAAGAAAAATTTGAATCCGAAATAAAGATGTTGAAGCTAATACAAGAATTCTTCGTGGTCTACAACTAGGTCCGAAGCTTTTTCTGAAAAACGTTTGACTACATTCTTTATTGTAAGGCTTGTGCAACTAGAGAATTATAAAACATAAATTTAAATATAGAAATGCTATCATAATTTCTTTTATGTTCTCTATTCAGCATAATAACAATTCATTGTTCAGAAGAATTTAAAAATGAGCAGCATGATAATGAATAACATATTTAGCATAATAAAAAAAAAAGATGAACAAAATAACAATAATATACACAACATAATAATGATAATAAATACCTCAAACTGATGGTGTTCTCCAACTCTGCCCAAGATGAAGCTCTGCCCAAAACTAATTAACCTCCCAACCAGCTAGGAACAACCTATCCATCTTCCCAGCCCCAAAATTCCTTATGGCTTCCTGGCCCGTGAGCCCAAATTTCCTAGAAACATGTGCCCCCTATGAAATTCCTCAAGAAAGCTCCTCAAGCAAGCTGCAAGTAAAACCAGTAATACAGATGCAGTCCAAAACTGTTTCTCCCTTCCTCTTCTCGCTCTCCCATAAATTAAAAATATCTTCACCCCCAAAAAGAGCTCCCCCTTCTCGAGTCCTCCCTCTTGCCTTATCCCCCTTCTCCTCCCTTATTCAACCACCTTATCCCTCCATTAAACCTCAACCACCTTATCCCCCCATTAAGTCTCCACCACCTTATTGCCATCTCCATAAATGGGTCCATATAACAATACAATTATATTATTAACTAAGTCTTCATAATTAATAAAAGATGAAATAAAATCTATTTTAATAGTTTATTAAAATAATATTTATTAATCTAATACTTATTAAACTAATATTTATTAAAGGATTTAATTAAGGTTGTTACATACACCCACCCTTCAGGAAACTTCATCCTGAAGTTAAAGTAATTTATAATACAAGGGAAATGACACATGGTTCACACATCCATATGCATTAAGCAACATTATCAGTAAGTAAGCTAAATAAAACTCATACATACTAGTGTACATGTGCAAGAAATGCATGTGTAGCTAGCACATACAAGTCTCGTGCATGTACTAATGACAATAACTAACACCTATATAGTAATTTTTATATGCATCCAATCCAATCAACAAGACTATTCATTTTATAAAAGATAATAAACCAATTAAATGTTTGTGAAATCCTTTAATTACAATAATCTAGCTCAACAATGTTTATTTATACAATTGTAGTTAAAGGATTTTGCAAACATTTAATTGGTTTATTATCTTTTTTAAAATGAATAATCTTGTTTATTGGATTCGATGCATACAAGAATTACTATAGAGGTGTTAGTTATTGTCATTAGTAGATGCACGAGACTTGTATGTGCTAGCTACACATGCATTTCTTGCACATGTACACTAGTATGTATGAGTTTTCTTTGGATTACTTACTGATAATGTTGTTTAATGGATATGAATGTGTGAACCATGTGTCATTTCCCTTGTATTATAAATTACTTTAACTTCGGGACGAAGTTTCCTGAAGGGTGGGTGTATGTAACAACCTTTATTAAATCTTTTAATAAATATTAGTTTAATAAGTATTAGATTAATAAGTATTAAACTAATATTTATTAAAGTATTTAATTAAGTTTGTTACATTTATCTACCTCACCGAGCGCTCTTGATTCATGATGCCTCATGGAACCTTAGCTTGATACAAGGCTATGGCTCTATCATACCTTGTGCCAACCAAAAATCACCCAAGCAAAGGGTTCAGAGAATGAATTGTTGTGAATAAGTATTTATATATATATATTGACCTACAGACACTTTCGACTATACACAGAAAAAAAATACAAAGACAACGCAATATATAGTACCAAAAACTTATATGGAGGAAGTATTCATAGACAATGTAATATATGTTACCAAAACTATTCTACATAAAGCATGATACATATATAAGGAAGTATTCCACAGAGAAATGCAATATATGTTACCAAAAAATTATGCCATAGAGAAGCACGAATACACAGACGGAGGAGGTCTTCACAGAGAAGGAAATATATGTTACCAAAACTATGCTACAAAGAATCACAATGCGTATATGCGAAGTATTCATAGAGAAGGAAATACATGTTACCAAAACTATGCTACAGAGAAGCACGATACGTATACGGAAGGTATTCCATAGAGAATGTAGTATATGTTACAAACCTATGCTATAGATAAGCACGATACATATATGGGAACGTATTTCATAGAGAATGCAGTATATATCATAAAAACTATGCTACAGAGAAGCATGATACATATACAGGAGCTATTCCACAGAGAATGCAATATATGTTACCAAAAAATATGCCACAGAGAAACACGATACACAGGAAGAGGAAGTATTCCACAGAGAACACTAAGTTGTTTAGGTGAAGGAGATAATCCCATGGGATGCATACTGTATTTTAAAAAACAAATAATGGGCAGAGAAACACCGGAAGGAAAATACCTTAAACAATATAAGAACCCCTTTAAAAATTGTCGAAGGAGGGCATAGATTTCTCACCATGCCTATGGATATCCTTCATAGAGATGAATTCCATGATAGAGTCGAACATCATAACAAAGCTGAAGGCCATTAACAAGACTGAGTATCGTTAGCAGAGCCAAATGAAAGGGTCATACATGAGGTTAAGAAAAGAAATTACCAAGGAGAAGGAGACCCAATAGATTATTTACAGAGAGTAATCACACCTCAAACTTATAAGTTATGGGAGGAACATCGGGTATGCCACCCTACCCTTTCCATGTGAGTTTTATGAGGTTTCGACGATGCAATGGGTTGTTCAAATAGTGACAGGCCTAGAGAATACCTAGGATGGGCACTCTGCCATTAATGGATGTCCGCTAGCTCTAATTCCAATACCAAATGTCGTCCGAGGTGCATATCTGACCTAGCTTCCACCTTCAATTTAGTTTCAAAACTCATTAATGTTGAGTAGACAAGTAACCCAATGGTGGATCAGTGATAATTGATCGCTTGTATAATTTTTTACCTAGACTATATGACATGTTGTATTTTCTCTAACTTACCGCTATGGAACGTGCTTACTAGGGGCGATTTTACCCTAGTGCGTAGACTATAATCTACAATGGTAAACATAGCATAGTTATAKCCTTAATAAAAGTCTCGACCTATATAATTTGTATTTTTTATACATAACATTGGTTATATGAGTGATCTATATATTATGGATTGTTTATGCATAGCATAGATTATATGGGTGACCTATACAATATGGATATTTATGAATGACATAGGTTATGTTAATGGTAAGGACATTTTGCTACAATTTTTGAGTAAGTTCAGTATGGGTTCGATTAAAACCCAACTTTGTTTTCTAGTCAAACTTTATAACAATAATCATAGTAAGAATCTTGAATGCAGTAGCAAGAAGCCTATATCTCACGTAAACAAGGCAGAAGACTATGGTATGTTTTCATGGATACTAGCAGTAAGCACATAAATAATGACACAAATTTATAAAGAGTATTTTTTATGTCACGACGAATTCAACAATTTATAGTGTTTCTGTAATGCCCATATAAATATAAACATCGTTATCCTGATAAGAAATTTATTTCTTAACTGAGACAATATCTATTCAGCATAATATTGATATTCATACCAACGACTTCAGTACTTTAGATTCATCAAAGATTAACGACTTCATAGAAGAATAAAATAAATGCGTAATTTAACAAGTTACCTCGCTCTAATGCTAATTTCCATTGCCAGCTGCTTTGCTGCTGCTCTCCTGCTTCTTGCTACACAGTCCAGTCCTGTTGCAAACACAGAAAAATAATTGCCCAAAACTATTGTCCACCCTGCCAACTAGGAGAACGACCTAGCTCCCGGATATCTATGGATATCTTGGCCCTCCATGCCCAAAACCTATAGCAACTCGGTGCCTGCCTAATCAATATGTCACAACCAAAAAAAAAACCCGTGCCTCAATCTGAGCACACCAATCTCACAGCCCCTCTCGGCTCTCTCCCATAGCAAGAAAATAGTCCCCCCCGTCGCCTCCCCTCCAACCCCTTCCTTCCTTCCTTATCCCTCCCCTTCACTGACACTCCTCCTTCCATTCAATTCCTTATCCCTACATTTAATTACCCTTATCCATTCCCATTAATTATTTTATCTTCTCGGGATTCTTATGTGATCCCTTCTTGTATACACAACTTAATTTAATGTTATATTTTATTCTCCACCTTTTATTTAATACTTAATTAATTAATGAATTAATTAATATTTAAATGAATCATTAACCATCATGACTAACTCATTAATAATAATCAATTAGAAATTTTATTTTAAGACATAAATATAGTTTAGCTAATCTTTTAGGATTATATTATTAATTAATTATACTTAATAATCAAGGTTCATTACATACACCCACCCTTCAGGAAACTTCGTCCCGAAGTTAAGGTATCTTAGAGTACAAAGGATAAGAACATGGTTCACACATTCATAACAAGTACCCGACATTATTAGTAAGTTAAGAAAACTCATACATACTAGTGTATATGTTCAAGAAATGCATGTGTAGCTAGTACATACAATTCTTGTACATGTACTAATAATCAAACTGTCATCCTTTAGTAATTTATGTATGCATCCAATCCAATCAGCAAGACTAGTCTTTTATAAAAGACAACAACCAATCAATTGTTTGATAAATTCTTAAATTACAATTATTTGGTAAAATTTTTTATTTTAATCAACTGTGGTTTAGTTACATAATAATGAATATTCATATATACACATTTTTATTCATCAAAATCCACCACATGACAGATCTCCACATAGTCTCAACTATTACTACTCATCCTTCCTCCCTAACCTACTTCCAACTCCATTCCTATCTGTCCTCTGCTAGACTATCTTGGAGCGTTAGCTATATTGACCTAAATCCAAATAGAACCCGTAAGTGGAAGTGTCGCTATCTCGACCAAGCCTCCCTAGCAGGCAACTGACAATCCTCATCACACGTCTTGGGGAGCGTGAACCAGCACCGTCCTCCCGGGACTTCAGGTTTCGGAGGATACACGGTGGGAAATGCCTCCACCCCTCCTAATCATATCTAGGGTCCACCCCTACGATGGCCCACCCTATAATGGAGGATACACGGTGGGAAATTCCTCCACCCCTCCTAACAGAACTAGGTTCAACACCCTACAATGGAATATACATTGGCACCGTGTTGCTAGAGGTTTTGTCATCGTTTATTTGGTTTTGGGCAGTGTTAGTACTAAAATCATGCAATAGTCCATGTATCGTAGCAATGCATTCAAATCAATATAATTTCCATATACAATATTCATACCATAATGTTTCTCGGTCAGTGGTCCTGATATACACTTTCATCATCACTATCCCTTGGCTATTTCATAGCCCATAACCTGCAGATTAGTCTATAACACAAACTCATACATTTCTATGCATTATCATCATGTAATTGCATACTAGCATCATTTCACTTTGGTATCCCTGTACCGATAAGTTAACATCAAAGTTTTCCGATTAGAAATAGATCTCGTAATATCCCATAATTCAAATTCATCACCCATTCACAATATTTTCATTTTCCCAAAATAGATTCCATCGTATCCGACATCATTCTGACGGTATTTAAACATTCATTAAATTCACATTCTCACAATGTGTCGCATCATATACATCATCATCAACAACATTTAAACATTTGTAAAATTTACATTCACATAATAGATCACATTACATGCATCATCATCAATAACACTTAAACATTCGTAAAATTTACATTCACATAATAAATCACATTACATGCATCATCATCAATAACACTTAAACATTCGTTAGGGTTCACAAATTTTAAAGTTTGAGTGTATTACTTAATAGTTTCATCGTGGCGAGAAAATAAAGTATATAGGCCTCAGGTAATCCTGGTTGTCTAAGTCAAAAGGTGGTGTTACATACACCCCACCTTCGAGAAACATGTTCTCGAGGTGGTCAAAATAGTGAGGGATAGTCTCGTCGTAGTGTCTCGGCNTACAATATTCATACCATAATGTTTCTCGGTCAGTGGTCCTGATATACACTTTCATCATCACTATCCCTTGGCTATTTCATAGCCCATAACCTGCAGATTAGTCTATAACACAAACTCATACATTTCTATGCATTATCATCATGTAATTGCATACTAGCATCATTTCACTTTGGTATCCCTGTACCGATAAGTTAACATCAAAGTTTTCCGATTAGAAATAGATCTCGTAATATCCCATAATTCAAATTCATCACCCATTCACAATATTTTCATTTTCCCAAAATAGATTCCATCGTATCCGACATCATTCTGACGGTATTTAAACATTCATTAAATTCACATTCTCACAATGTGTCGCATCATATACATCATCATCAACAACATTTAAACATTTGTAAAATTTACATTCACATAATAGATCACATTACATGCATCATCATCAATAACACTTAAACATTCGTAAAATTTACATTCACATAATAAATCACATTACATGCATCATCATCAATAACACTTAAACATTCGTTAGGGTTCACAAATTTTAAAGTTTGAGTGTATTACTTAATAGTTTCATCGTGGCGAGAAAATAAAGTATATAGGCCTCAGGTAATCCTGGTTGTCTAAGTCAAAAGGTGGTGTTACATACACCCCACCTTCGAGAAACATGTTCTCGAGGTGGTCAAAATAGTGAGGGATAGTCTCGTCGTAGTGTCTCGGCATCTTCCCAAGTAGCAGATCGTAGACTATACTTGTCCCACTGGACCTGTCTGCGTTACTGGCGATGATCGAGGTGCTGCACTCACTGCCATTGAAATCCCTACAGCTTTTGTCCTTGGCACAAATATGTTACCATATGTCTTGCACCCCCAGTCAAGTTCATATGTTCTTCCACGTAACGCACATTTTCTACCGCCTCCTCTACTGAAGACGACTTCCACATCCTCACCATATCTCTTATCCTAGGGTTCAATCCATAGATGAAGCGCTCTGCCTGTCGTTGGTCACTGTCCATATACGACACATATTTGACCAGTTCCATAAACCTGATCGCATATTCTTCTACAGTTTTGTTTCCCTGTACTAAGGCATGAAATGCCCCAACCTGTTGTTCCTTGTAGTACGTCGGTAGATATTTCCTCCTGAATCTCTCCTCGAAAAGTTCCCAAGATACCGTGTCTGGGGTAAGGTGCAGTTGTCTTTCCAGGTTACCCCACCAGTTCAGGGAGCTGTCCCTTAATTGAAAAATGGCGATCTTCACCTTTGAGTTGGATGCATAGTCCCTTAGGGAAAAACACCTTGTCATGCCTTCCAACCATGCTTCCACGCGTTCAACGGCGCGACCTCCGGCAAACTTTGGAAGTTTGATCTTTTGCAACTCTCGCGTGATGTATTTAGGTGGAGGTCCTCCCTCTGAATACCTTGACGCTTCTGGATTACCCGTTCCAGATGGTGGGGGTTCCACTTCAGTCCCTGCCGGTTGTCGCCCCTTTAAAGTCTCATTGATGGCTTCCAACGAGCGTAGTATAAGGGATAGTTCGGGCGATGATGGTGGTGGTGTTGGTGGTGTTGGAGGTTCTTGCGACGATGCTCCCCTGCCTCGACTCCCTCGAGTCCTGACCATCCTATGTGCTTTAACCTGCATCAACCAAAGTTGTCAGGGTGAGTTCGAGGATGTTTTAAATTGGTGCTACTAAACTTTAGAAATGGGGTTAGGCGTAAGTTTTCTTTACTTGTCTGTAAACAAACGTTACTCCATTAGGGGATTGGCTAGGTTAGGGTTAGGTGTAAGCATCTAAGCTTCATTTCTCACCCCTTTATTTATGGACGGTATGGCTGCAGTCTCAATATTTTCTCAGGAGTTGCGGGAAGGTATGACTCTCTCCTTATTAGTCGGTCTACCTACGATGAGCTAATTGTGTGTGTCTGCCGGTTCACTCCAATACTGCCCCTGCCATATATTCAATATGGTCCTAAGTTGGTCAACTCCAATACTGCGCCAGCCTCTTGAAATTGTTTATAAGGAAGGTGAAACCCCTTTCAGTCAATCGGTCATGAAAGAGAAAACAACCTTAGTGAGCCTTCGAGGTAACAACCTTGAGTTCAGTGCGGGTCTAACTGGTTAACTTAACATTTAAACTTAACAATTAGTGAGATCCTTAACTAATTAACGTAGTGTATGATCTTTGACCCTTAGCGAGATCCTTCCTCGGCACTTAGTTTGAGTGTTTCCTTTGCGACTTGATCTCAAGCTTTCATGTTATCACTATGGTGTTTAGTGGCCGTGTTGTCAATGATTTATAGAGTTGGGACCGGTGAGAAAACCCCAAAACTTTTTTTTAATACTTCATTAATACTTTTAATAATCATTAATCATATAATTAATCATATAATCATATAATTACTTTTAATAATTACAATTTAACTATATTTTACATTTGATTTTATATATAGTTATGTATTTTTTTTTTTAAATTAATACTTTATATATTATTATTTTAGTATTTATAAAAATCATTCAAAAAACAAAATCTCATGTGAAAATTAGTATTATTTTTTTTTAAACTAGACATATTAAAACATGTATAAAAAATATATATATATATATATATATAATAAATTTAAATTTAAATAACCCTTATCAAAATTTAAATAAATAATCTTGTTTATTGGATTCGATGCATACAAGAATTACTATAGAGGTGTTAGTTATTGTCATTAGTAGATGCACGAGACTTGTATGTGCTAGCTACACATGCATTTATTGCACATGTACACTAGTATGTATGAGTTTTCTTTGGATTACTTACTGATAATGTTGTTTAATGGATATGAATGTGTGAACCATGTGTCATTTCCCTTGTATTATAAATTACTTTAACTTTGGGACGAAGTTTCCTGAAGGGTGGGTGTATGTAACAACCTTTATTAAATCTTTTAATAAATATTAGTTTAATAAGTATTAGATTAATAAGTATTAAACTAATATTTATTAAAGTATTTAATTAAGTTTTTTACATTTATCTACCTCACCTAGTGCTCTTGATTCATGATGCCTCATGGAACCTTAGCTTGATACAAGGCTATGGCTCTATCAGACCTTGTGCCAACCAAAAATCACCCAAGCAAAGGGTTCAGAGAATGAATGTTGTGAATAAGTATTTATATATATATGTTGACCTACAGAGACTTTCGACTATACACAGAAAAAAAATACAAAGAGAACGCAATATATAGTACCAAAAATTATATGGAGGAAGTATTCATAGACAATGTAATATATGTTACCAAAAATATTCTACATAAAGCATGATACATATATAAGGAAGTATTCCACAGAGAAATGCAATATATGTTACCAACAAATTATGTCATAGAGAAGCACGAATACAAAGACGGAGGAGGTCTTCACAGAGAAGGAAATATATGTTACCAAAACTATGCTACAAAGAATCACAATGCATATATGCGAAGTATTCATAGAGAAGGAAATACATGTTACCAAAACTATGCTACAGAGAAGCACGATACGTATACGGAAGGTATTCCACATAGAATGTAGTATATGTTACAAACCTATGCTATAGAGAAGAACGATACATATATGGGAACGTATTTCATAGAGAATGCAGTATATATCATAAAAACTATGCTACAGAGAAGCATGATACATATACAGGAGCTATTCCACAGAGAATGCAATATATGTTACCAAAAAAAATGCCACAGAGAAACACGATACATAGGAAGAGGAAGTATTCCATAGAGAACACTAAGTTGTTTAGGTGAAGGAGATAATCCCATGGGATGCATACTATATTTAAAAAAACAAATAATGGGCAGAGAAACATCGGAAGGAAAATACCCTAAACAATATAAGAACCCCTTTAAAAATTGTCGAAGGAGGGAATAGATTTCTCACCATGCCTATGGATATCCTTCATAGAGATGAATTCCATGATAGAGTCGAACATCATAACAAATCCGAAGGCCATTAGCAAGACTGAGTATCGTTAGCAGAGCCAAATGAAAGGGTCATACATGAGGTTAAGAAAAGAAATTACCAAGGAAAAAGAGACCCAATAGATTATTTACAGAGAGTAATCACACCTCAAACTTATAAGTTATGGGAGGAACATTGGGTATGCCACCCTACCCTTTCCATGTGAGTTTTTTGAGGTGTCGACGATGCAATAGGTTGTTCAAATAGTGAAAGGCCTAGAGAATACCTAGGATGGGCACTCTGCCATTAATGGATGTCCGCTAGCTCTAATTCCAATACCTAATGTCGTTCGAGGTGCATATCTGACCTAGCTTCCACCTTCAATTTAGTTTCAAAACTCGCTAATGTTGAGTAGACAAGTAACCCAATGGTGGATCAGTAATAATTGATCGCTTGTATAATTTTTTACCTAGACTATATGACATGTTGTATTTTCTCTAACTTACCACTATGGAACGTGCTTACTAAGGGCGATTTTAGCCGAGTGCGTAGAGTATAATCTAAAATGGTAAACATAGCATAGTTATAGCCTTAATAAAAGTCTCGACCTATATAATTTGTATTTTTTATACATAACATTGGTTATATGAGTGATCTATATATTATGGATTGTTTATGCATAGCATAGATTATATGGGTGACCTATACAATATGGATATTTATGAATGACATAGGTTATGTTAATGGTAAGGACATTTTGCTACAATTTTTGAGTAAGTTCAGTATGGGTTCGATTAAAACCCAACTTTGTTTTCTAGTCAAACTTTATAACAATAATCATAGTAAGAATATTGAATGCAGTAGAAATAAGCCTATATCTCACGTAAACAAGGCAGACGACTATGGTATGTTTTCATGGATACTAGCAGTAAGCACATAAATAATGACACAAATTTATAAAGAGTATTTCATATGTCACGACGAATTCAACAATTTATAGTGTTTTTGTAATGCCCATATAAATATAAACATCGTTATCCTCATAAGCAATTTATTTCTTAACTAAGACAATATCTATTCAGCATAATATTGATATTCATACCAGCGACTTCAGTAATTTAGATTCATCAAAGATTAACGACTTCATAGCAGAATAAAATAAATG
>SNQJ01S0001054.1:443114-499207 GCA_010110895.2 Picea sitchensis
GTCTCTGCGATGAGATCTGCTCCGGGCATCCCTGGAGACGGGTAAGGGAAAACAACTTCTCGAGAACGGGCTGGAAGCCTAACTTAGTTCAACCTAGGCATAAATAGAATTCCTGTATCTACATAATCCATGCATGGTTTCCTCTGTTATGAGCATATATCTATTCATTCTTATCAAACACTGGACAGACATTCCTACACAGAAATCATTCACAATTTCACAGTTCTATGAGCATATACATATATATGTCAGCATATGAATTTCAAGATGCAATATGAACAAAACACTTATCAGAATTAACTTCAGAAGTGGGTGCAACTACTGAGAGGGGTGCTCATTTCCACCCAACCGTAGGCGTAGTGACTCCCAACCGATTTACCACTTGCCACCCCCAAGTTGAGACCACGATGCTCTGAGACTGCGTCTCTTTGTTTGCCAGTGACCAGGAGCGAAGGTTGCAATCCTTTCTCTCTGCTATCACTCACTCTGCATAATGCCAGAGTTCCCCTCGCGTCTGCCCCCCCCCATCGCTTCTACCATACACCTTATCCTCTCGTGAGGTTGCATGTGGCATGATTACCCTCGCATCGATCAGGCCTGACGGCTCTACGGATGGGCGGTTCACCGTCCCATCCCTCATCAAGCTGCCTGCCTACCAGCCTGCGAGACATTAAATTTGGGGACCAACAAGCCACTTTTGGTTCTCTGGGCCAGTGGAGTCCAAATATGGTATTAATTTAGGGTGGAAGTTAACGCCACCTTTTCAGGTGCCTTCCACAGCCATCGTGGTCTCTTTTCTGCACATCCCCTCTCAACAGTCCTGCAATAACTTCAAAATTTTATTCACATTCATTGACCTCTTCCTGTAGGTCCATTTACATCACATATTCATACTTATAAGTATGCCATAGTCCTTGGTCAGTCCAGTTATATTTACAAACTGGGGGAAACAGGGTGTTACATATAACCATGTTATACTATGGATTATCATAGTTAAATGATACAAGAAATGTTGTTTATTTGAAATATGATGGTTGTACACATATCTTTAAATCTCTGTGTGTGTGTGTGTGTGTGCTCCTACATAAAGAAATAGTATATCTATGTTTATGTGTCTATTGGACATTGAATATATATATATATATATATATATATATATATATTTGAATTTCTATTCAAATATGTACATAGAAAAACACTGTAGAGAATAGATAGAAAGAGTAACAGTCTGAATACATTCTTTATTACCACAACAAGATAGTGATATAGTATATTTCAAAGTGTCTTGAAAAAGTAATTATTGTATTCATTCAATCATTGTTCAAAAAATTACAGTTGGAGTATCATATAAAAAAAAACTCCACCACCTGTTGCATTGTAAACAAATATCTAAGAACGTTCATAGTTCAGTGAAAGGAGGACATGGAACTCAAATACCTTTTATGGTAAAATGATTCCTTCACCCCAGTGCACCGATATTTCCAAACTGGAAGATAATTAAATTGAGGGTTTAGTAACTTTACTAGCAATTAAATTTCTTATGAGATTAAATAAAAAAAAATCAAGGACATAACTTATTTTGGGTCCCGATGAAACCATATCGCCTTTTATCCTTGTGAGTAAATATATGCATGATCCAGGAGGAGGAGGAGTGGACCCATAACCAGTTGATGGGTACCCTTGCAAAGAAGAAGGGGCCCATGATTAATTTTCGTATCCATATAAAACATTTCACATAAGCAATTTAAAGAAAAGATTGAAGATAAATAAAAGATCTTTTTCTTTCAGTGTCCTTGTACATTTTATCTAAACAAAATATAAATATAGAGAATATAGTTATAAAGGAAAAAACAGTATTATAATCACTAAGGGAAAAACTTTTTATTTACATAATAGAGGAAACAAGAAGTGTAACATACCCAACCAGCCACGGGCCATGGTATACTACCTTCAAGCCCTCCCTTGGACTTCTTTTTCTTATGATACCTTTTTAAAACTTAAGGATACATAAAAGAAAAGAATTTAATGACATCCAGACCATTAGTTAGAAATCATGCATAGTCTAAAGATTTAATTAAACGATAATTAAATATGCAGTAGAAATACATTCATATACATGCAATTCATACCAAGAAAAAGATCACTTATATTTATGAAATATGACACCAACTGGATGCAGACCAAGAAAGTTCCACCCAACCGTAGACACTACTATTCCAAATATCAACAACAACGTCACCCCTGAGCCATGGCTATGAATCCACAAGGATCGTTCCAAAGTCTTACTTTGCTTCCCAAATTAGTCAGTACCCAAGATCTCACAGGCTTCCCAACTCTCACAGCAATCCAAGTACCCAACTCTCTTCTACCCATATTACACCACCTAAGAGAACGAACTTCCACCCTTCTCTGACACGCAGTCCCCCAGGCAGTCCTTCTCTTTAATTCAGGCTCTGCAGCAACTCGTCCAACATCTCAATGTTGGAACTCTCAGGACTCACAACTATGAGCAATGCTAGACACATGCCAAGGCATCGCAAACATGTAGGGCCCAATCAAGATTAGATCACACCAAAAACCACTACAACCAACTATCTCGTGGATAATTATTCAGTAGTTTGGTTCCATTTCCCAAGACAAGACACGAAGGAGGATAGATTAATGAATGGATAAATGTAGTGCATGAAAGTGCATGAGGTAAAATTAATGAACGTACAAGGAATCAATGAACAAGCCATCATTCGAACCCGCCCCCATCATATCAGAGGCAGTTTTAAGTAACCTCATGGGGAAATCAAGAACCTCCTGGCCTTCCCCAAGAATCTCACGTAACCTATTCCCTCCCTTAGGAAAAAATGGTAATTAAAATAGGAATAAACACTTAGCCTCTCAATCCACCTTTCTTCTGGAATCATAGCCCCTTATAACTCTAGTCCTTGTCCGTCTAGAAGTCATCCATGCATTTATTATTGATAAGTATAAAAACATTACATGTCTTGGGAACACTATCCTTTTAATAATTTTTTGGGCACTCTGGCCTCTCAGCATTGTAACAATACATTATTTAAAATGGGGGTTCAAAACCTAGGGTGTTACATCCCCTCCCCCTTATTTTGGTACTGTCCTCAGTGCATATACAAAATAGAGATCAAAATCTCAAATTTATTCAAAAATTTGCAGGTACTCTGCCCGCATGGAATCTTCATGCTCCTAGGTAGCATCTTCAGGACCGTAGCACGTCCATTGAACTTTTACTAGCTCTATAACTTGATTTCAAAGCATTTTGACTTTTTTGTCCAATACCTGCATTAGCTGAACCTGAAAATCTCCCTTTGTCTCTACCTGAATCACATGTCAATCAATAACATGGTTAGTATCATGTACATATTTTTGTAGTAAAGATACATGAAATACATTATGCACATTCATGGAAGGAAGAAATGAAAGCATGTATGCAACTGGCACTATTCTGTCCAATATTTCAAATGGACCACAAAATCTTCCTGCCAACTTTGTACAACTACCCAATTTCTAAGATCTTTTATTGGGCTTCACTTTCAAAAGTACATGCTCCCCTACTTTAAATTCTCTAGTTGTCTTGTTATCTTCTGCATAAACGTTTTTTCTATCCTGAGCTGCCTCTAAATTTTGCTTGATCTTGACCACCTGGTCTTCCATGTCCTTGAGCAACTCCGGCCCAAGTACCACTCTGTCTTCTTGGTTGTCCCAACTTACTAGAGTATCTCATTTCCTACCGTACAAGGCTTCAAATGGGATTAGTCTCAATGAATCTTGATACCCATTATTATATGCAAACTCAACCAAGTGTAAGTAATATTCCCACTTAGATGGCTTATCCATCACATACATTCTCAACACATCTTCAATTATTCGATTGACTCTCTATGTTTTCCCATCTGTATAGGGATGATACGTTGTGCTAAATTTTAGATTTGTGCCAAATCCTTTAAACAGTCCCCTTCAAAAATTAGAGGTAAACTTTGTATCTCTGTCTGATACACTTTTCCTAGGTATCCCATGCAACCTAGAAATTTCCTTCATGAAAATGTCTGCAGTATTAGTCATTGTATGTGTTGTATTCACAGGCACAAAGTGAGCAGCCTTTGTTAATTTTTCAACCACCACCATGATTGAATCATGTTTCTTATTCATTATGGGTAATCCTGTGATGAAATCCATAGTGATCACTTCCCATCTCTTCTCTGGAATTAGCAATGGTTGCAGCAAACCCACTGGGTGCCTATGCTCAACCTTCACCTTCTGACATTCCATACATCGAGCGATGTAATCAACAACATCCTTCTTCATTCCTAACCAAAAGAACTGGATTGTTATTGTTGTAATTGTTTTCTAGTAACTGGGATGTCTAGCATAAGGGACATCATGCATTTCCTTTAGTACCAAATTCCTCAGTTCTCCAGAACTAGGAACATAGATTCTATTTTTATGCATGAGTAATCCGTCTTCCTTTATCTCATAATCCTTTATTTTATATTGTACATCTCTTTGCTGTAAGTTTTCCTTTTCATGTAGGTAATGTTGTTCTATAACAAGACCATCCAAAATTCTGCTCTTCAAGTCTGACTGATGCATACTGATAGCAGTAGCATGCATGATATGCACTCTTCTACTAACTGCATCAACAACTTTATTCTCATTTCCCTTGATATTATTGGTATCGAAGTCATATTCACTTAAAAAATCTAGCCATCTTGTTTTCCTAGCATTCAAGGTTAGCTTTTCAAAAAGATACTTCACGCCAATGTGCTTTGTCCTTAATTCAATTTCTTCCCCATGAGATAATGCCTCCACATCCTCAAGGTGTGAACAATGGCAGCAAGTTCCAAGTCATGTGTGGCATAGTTCCTCTCATGTTCCTTAAGCTTTATGGACTCATATCCAATGACATGTCCATTTTGTGTGAGGAATCCCCCAAGTCCTTCCTTGCATGCATATGTACATACCACAAAAATTTCATATGGGTCAGCAATTTCTTGACGAACAAATTTGACATGTCATCAACTGAAAGAATAGATCTGGTCTGGGGTTGTCTATGTTGAAAAGTCAACAAGAAACATGTGTCTAATTTATTTTAACCTTAATTAAATTAGACAATAAATATTAATCTATTATCTCATTCATAACTGAGTGATTTGGATTTGTAACAAAATCATAAGTGTAGTTAAGTGAGTTAACATCAATTGTACTAGTTGTAACTAAACATGCACTAGTGAGAGTTTAGTTAATAAGTGAACTCACATGCAACTGAATATTCACCACGGTTAACTACATGCATGTCAGATCGAGTGGAGACCCAGTTGAGATAACAGGTGAAAGGGACAGTTGGCTATCAGTTGTGATTTGTTCACACATGCATTGGATATGCTTATGAGGATGTGAAAATTAGGCAATTGTATTCATTTGATTCATTGTGAGAATTCAGATTGCAGAGATTGTGCAGAGGAGGCAGGTTGTCTGGACACAGAAATTGGCATAGGTATTTGTTGATTTGTGTATGACAGTGTGAGACGATTGTATTGTATTGAGAGATCTTGGATTAGAGTTTTGTATGAGATTGTTTCATGATTCATGATATACATAATATATGACAGTGGGGTTTTTAGCTTTACGCTTTCTCGGTAAAACTTTTGTGTTGTGTGTTATTGATATTTCACTTTGTGCATTGTGGTTGTGATCGTGGTTTAAATTTCTTCTGCAATAATAATAGTAGAAGTGATTATGTATTTAACAAGCGGAAGAAATTGTTAGATCAGGAGAATCACAGGAATACATTAATTTGTATCGAAATTTATACATGGTATCAGAGCCATGGAGGCCATAGAGTCACAGAAGTGAGGTGCGAACATAATTTCATTCTCACAGGTCCCGCCTCTAGCCGGGTGCGAACTATAGTACTGAAAACTTCCTGTGTTTTCAAGAACAGTAATTCTCGCACCCTAGACAAAGGCAGGGTGTGAAATTCATTGTCATTCTCACAGGCAAATACACTAGCAGGGTGAAAACTTCCCTCACCCAAATAGTGGAGCAGGGTGTGAACTTCTTGAGCATTCTTGCAGGCTAAAGTGGAGCAGGGTGTGAACCTGACAGGCAAGTTCACAGGATATACACAGGCAGGGTGCAAACTTCCCTTTGGTCGCTATCAAGTGGCGTGCAAACATCTCAGGGCAAGAGGAAAGTGAAGGGGTTGAGTTTTGGGTTGGATAACATTTGAATTTGCAATATTTTCTTGGTGCGACACTTGATTCAAGATCAAAATGTATTTCAATGGCTTGAGGTTGGAGTATGCACTCGAGGGAAGCTCTAAATACATTGCTTGGAAGGACGGGATGGAGGCAGTGCTCGAAGACAATGGCTTGAAGGGTTACATTGACGTAGATGTTCCTAAGTCGGATGCGACAGATACTGCAAATCTTGATGCATGGAAAACGAAAGTGGTGAAGGCGAGGAGGATTCTTTTGGAGGGAGTACAAGAACACATTATCTCAAGTCTCCATGGGAACACCACACCATATGCAATGTGGAAGGTTTTGACAGATCTGTTCCAAAATAGTAGCGACCATAGGAAATTGGAACTCAAAGATAAACTCGGGAAGATCAAGATGGAGAAAGGCAACACCATTCCAATATATCTCACAAAGTTTGTCCAATGTTGGGATGAGCTTGGAAGTGTGGGAATAATAGTTGTTGTTGATGATTTGGTGATCTTGGTGCTCCTAGGGCTTCCTAAGAGTTGGCACAGTTATCAAGACTCTGTCAATGGAAGGGAAAATTTACCGGATTGGGAAGGACTATGGTCAGATCTGGTGCAAGAGGAGTTCAGGCGGAACACCAGAGATGGATCTTCATCAAATCATGATGATGAAGAGGATTTTTCTTTGACTTCCAAGGAAAGGAAAGGGAAAGGGAAGAAATCCCAATCAAATTCCGAGTCTAAAGTCAAGAAGCTAGATTTGTCCAAAGTGAAGTGTTTTCACTGTCACAAATGTGGGCATCTCACTACTAACTGTCCGCAGAAGAAGAAGAACAAGACGGTTGTTGGAGATGAAACTGGTGAGGCTCTTGTCTCACAATTTATGCTTGACTTCGCTTTGATCGCATGCATGGCTTCAAGTGAATCGGGATCGGTGTGGTATTTGGATAGTGGCTCTTCCTTCCACATGACGGGAGATAAAGAGTCTTTCATTGACTTGGAGGAAAAATATCTCAGAATGCATATAGAGATGGGTGATGATGGAAAATATAGTGCAACTGGTATTGGTACCATTACCTTTCAGAGGGAGTCAGGTAAACCATTTCAATTGAAAAATGTTATGCATGTTCCAAGTCTGCAGTCGCAATGTTGGAGGACAGAGGCTATGATGTTGTTTTTAGCAGTGGTATAGCCTACCTGCGACATAAAGCAATAGGTCAAGTCAAGAAGATAGGGATTCCAATTAAGAATCTCTACATGTTGCAGGTAGATGGTTGTTGTGCCATGATAGGCAAGGCAGAAATAGTGGTGAGTCAGGATGAGGACGAATTATGGCACAGGATATTAGGCCATCTTCATCATGGAGCCTTGAATATCATGAAACAAATATCTATTGGACTTCCAAGGGGAACACTTGCTCAGTCAAATCAATGCAAGTGGTGCACCCTGGGGAAGTATGTAAAGTCCACCTTTCATGAAAATGAGAACCATGCTTCAGTAATACTGGAGAGAGTTCACACATATGTGTGTGGAATATTCTCAGTTGCTTCAACAACAAAACACAGGTATTATGTTATTTTTGTTGATGACGTTTCTCATAAATGCTGGATATTAGTCATGTAGAAGAAGGATCAAGCATTCTCAAAGTTCTTTGAGTTTAAAGCATTGGTGGAGAAAGAGTCACGGAAGCAAGTGAAATCTCTAAGGAGCGATAATGGTGGAGAATACATCTCTAACGAATTCAAATAATTCTTTAGAAGAGAAGCAATTCAAAGAGAAATCATAGAGCCTCATAACCCACAACAAAATGGGGTCACGGAGAGAAAGAAAAGAACGATCGTGGGTGCAGCACGAGCAATGTTGCATGATCAGGGCCTACCTATGCATTTGTGGGCAGAAGCATGCAATACTAAGGTTTATGTGCAGAACCATTGTCCTCATAGAGTACTTGGCACGAGTATACCTGAAGAATCTTTTACTGGTAAGAAACCCAATGTTTCTCATTTTAAAATTTTTGGTTCATTTGTTTATGTGCATGTAAACAAGGATGCCAGGAAGAAGCTAGAACCGACTGCTGAAGTTGGGATATTTGTGGGGTACACAGAAACAAATCGATTCCTCATATCCCCAACATGCATCATCCACTTGCATATGATATGTTTTCATTTTTGAAAGACAACGCCGAGAGTTTTCACCAGTGCCAAACCTTCGTTCAAACAACAGATTACAGTGTTTTTGTGTGCAAAATTGTCTGGGATTCGAATTGAACATGGCAAGGAAACGAAGTGGTTCATTGCTAAGGAAAGAATTAGACAGTCTGTCCTTTCTACAAGCGCATCCAGAGGTGCAAAAACACTTCTCAGAAGCAGGATGCATGGGATATGTTGAGAAGTTACAGAACGGTTGTCACCAAACAATAGCTGAAATGTTTGCTAAATCATACGATGGAAATAAAGCCTGTGTTGGGTCTTTAGAAATCATAGTTGATGAAGCCGCCATTGCTACAGTGACCATCTTACCTAGATCAGGCCAGAGTTAGTTCAAAACAACAACAACCAAGAACCTCAATTTCAGAGCATATCTTAAGGAAGAATTCAGAAATGATGCATGAAAGAAAAGCATGCCAGTTTCTCATTTAGAGGATGAGTGGCAGGACTTGTTCAAGGGCATTCAACTTTACATAACCTCAAAAGGCAGGCACAACAAGCTGATGCTATACCATTTCAAGCTCTTAGACCATTTTACAGGGAAAACTCTCCTAAATTTACCTTTCTTCTTGCAGAAAAGCTTAACTAAAGTCTGTAAAACATTAGAGATGAACCTCTAAGTATGAAAATAACTCTTTGTCATTTTGTCCTAATCAAATTGAAAATCCTGGAGGAGCTAATACAAAGAGGAAGGACTTGGCAACATTTTCTTTTTTGGGAAGGCTTCGAAACCCAAACTCATCCCATGAATGAGCAAAAGAGGGTTGGAAAAAGGAAATTAACTCCTCAAAGCAGCTCGAGGAAGAGGAGAACTCTTCCAGGACCACCAGAAGATAGGATTTCTGGTATAAAGTCTCACAGGTTAAAGAAAAAGTTAGATTTTGAAACTACTACAGAGAAGCCTACAGAAAAGAAAACAAATATTTTAAATCTACCATACACAGAATCAGAAACAGAGCCAGAGCAAGAAGATGAAAGTACAACCATTAAAATCCCTAAACATTCCATGGAATTTGCATACGATTGTGAGACTTTTACTCACACTGATGAAGGTGAAACATCAAAGAGCACAAAGTCAAAGAAAACACAAAAAATCAAGCAACTTAAAGAAGTGATTGCTCAACAAGAGGTTTTAGAAAGAGTAATTAAAAAGAGATACAAAACTCTGTCTGATAATTTCACAGAAACAAACGCTGCATTTGAAAAGTTGGCTCGTGAAAGCGTCAAGGACAAGAAGAGAAAGAAGAAAATCACCAAATATTATAACAGTCTATGGTGGTTAGCAAAACGCCTTAAGAGGAAGATTAGAAAATTGAAGCAAAAACAGAAGTCACACCCAGATCTGCAAGTGCTAGCTCAGGTTATTGTGAATATGCAAGGAGATAAAGTAGAGACACACTGAGTTTTTGATAGAACAACATTTTTGGAGGTGAAAGTTCCTTTTGGGCCAAGGCAGAGATTTCACCAAGGCAAAGGGTAAATTTACAACCAGTTAGCTGGTGAAAGGCCGAGCTTTCACCAGCTAACCAACGAATCATAAGGTGAGTTAGTTGGTGAAAGCACAAAAAGAATTTTTGAAAGCTAAAGATGGAGGAGGGCGATTTTCAAAGGATTTAAAGAGGTTCCATAGAATTAAAGGATTAACTACTTAGTCAGAAAATACTCAGCATCAGAGATTCATGGAGGTTTTGAAAACCACATGCTAAATCGGTCTTCTAAAGTTTCGACTATGAGTAATTGAAGAAATCCATCTACAAAGACAGGTGCCTTTACCATTTTTCATGAAACAACAGATCCCAGAAGATGATGAATTACAGATGTCAAATTTTGATATAGAAGACAGTTTGAATGCTAGCCTAGCCACTAGTCTTTGTTATCAATTGTCTTAGTTAATTTGATTTTCTATTTTTAGATACAGATCCAAGTTTTCAGGATCTTAAAAAATGATTGTAAAAGGCTATAAATGCCTATCTTTTCTAATAGACAAGGGTTCAATCTAGGAGACATTTTTTGGCTATTGTACTAGACTCTTTATTGATAACAGAATCATAGTCCTCTTTTGTTTTCAATGACATATTTTCTCATATTTGCATCATTCTGTACTTTATTTCAGTTTAGCTCATCTTCTAAGAACTGTTATCTTCTTATTAAGCTCATGAACTTGAACTAAAGGTTTTCTTGTTATCTTGTATGACCCTGCACATTGTTGTATTTGGTTATCTAGACTAGTATTCTTCATTTCCTATTCAAACTTTATTGTCTGATCATTGAGTTCTAAAAGCATTGTCTTATTTGAATGTATCAAGTGGTCCTTTTCATTAGCTATTGAGTTATCTTATTGTTCCAAGCATACAAAATCTACCATATTCTTAAGTTACCAAGAATTCTTAGCCTACAACCCTAAGAAGTTTCTTGGAGTGATAACAAATTGGCGCCGTTGCCGGGGAGACGAAATTTAAGTTCTGCTTTCCTGGGATATGACACAGAGCTGATCTTTGATGATATACAAAGATTAGACATTTTAGTTGCTTGTAATTATCTATCTGGCGACTCCACAAGTTCATCCTGGCTCCTAAGAGGATTAGTACTAGGGTGAATCCTCAAGAATCACCTATCACACCAGTGTCCAATCCAGAACTAATTCTCAAGAAAGGAAAGACAATTAAAGGTCAAGCTTCAAAATCAGATACATAAGGTAATCCTCTTTTTAGTTCTGGAAAATCTACTACAGAAAAATTTGAGTTCTTTTCAAAGAGTACTAATGAAAAAATAGTTGTAAATACTGTAGAAGAACAAACTCCTTTTGATCAACAGGAAAATACTAATGATGATAAATTGATAGATTCAAATTTGATTGAAAAAACATCCAAGACTTTAGAAAGGAGTCATAGTTCTTATTCTCTTTAGTCTTTTCATTCTCAGCAACAAGAAGATCATTTAAACATTTATACTAGCCTCATTTTTGTTGAACATCTTCTCCAAGAGCTATCTGCTAAAGGTGAAGAAAACTTAGTTGGACAGCTTGCAAATTTTTTCAGAGCCTCATATCAGACCTCTTTCCCATTAAAAGATTCACCTCCTTCGCATTCCTCCAGTGTTGAAGACTCGAAAAAGAAACCATCACCTTTCTCACCCCTGATAGTTATGGCTGTACCACCTCCTTTGACAAAGATGCAACAAATCCTAGCTGTTAGGTATGCACCACTTATATTTCCAAACCCAGTATCAGTCATGCCGACGGGAGACTATCAAAAGTATATGCCCAAATTCACAGGTGAAGGCAATGTGTCTGTTGAGGAACATATTGAGGCTTTCTACAATTATGCTGAAAACCTTAATATTGAATAGGAAGATGTTTGGACACGATTTTTTGTCCAAAGCTTAGATGGCCATGCTAGGAAATGATTCAAAGAACTCCCTATTGGTTCCATAGCTGGAATCGAGCAATTGGATGAGACCTTCTTGAAACATTGGGGTGATAGAAGAGATTTTGTATACTATATCACAGAATTCGGAAATCTAAGAAACAAAATAGTGAGTCAGTCTCTGATTTCACTAAAATATTTAACCGGATGTATAGTAAAATACTAGCAGAGATAAAACCTTCAGATGCTTCTTCCAAGATCACATATTCTGATGCTTTTGACTCAAATTTATTTTTATTGTTGAGAGAAAGGAGGTCACCGACATTACCTCTCATGCAAGATGCTTCCCTTGAGGTGGAATCAAATATTTTAGCCTCTCAAAAGCTAAAGGGAAATTCTGATAGGAGAAGGCCAAGGAATGAAGCTTCTTCTTCATCAAGTGCTGACCCAAAGTTTGATAAAATGGCTAAGATGCTAGAGTCTCTAACCTCTGAGATATCTAAGCTTAAGATTTAAAATAAGCAGTCTGTGAAGGGAAGAGGTACTTATGATTATGCAGGCAGGAACCCAAATCAAAATCCCAACAACTTCAGAAGAAATAATCAGCCAACACAAATTTTGCAAAGAGAAAAGAATCCTACTGAAGATCAGAGAATAAAGTCTCCTCTTAAAAATGTTGTGATGGATGAAGATGAAGATGATTATCAAGAATATGGAGAAGATAATATTCATTGTGTTGGAGAAGAGACAGGGAAATCTTATCTGACACAACACGACTATGAAGAAGCATTGATGACTGAACAGACAGAGAATAATCCTATTTATGATGGAATTTTCATGACAGAAGATAAGAATAGATATAATCTCCGATCTAAATCTGATACTACCCAACAGAATGCACCAGCCTCTCTCGAAAAGAGCACGACCCCTGTTAAGAAAAAATATCAGACATCAGAGAATCAACAAACAAATTCCTCAAAAGAAAAAGCATCAACTCCTCCCAAGAAGATTGTTGCCCCTGTCAAGCATCAAACTCCAAAAAGTAAAACCCCTATTGAACAACAAAGAAATCAGAAAGCTCCTTCGAATGAGGTAAAGGTCTCTGATAAAGCTTCTGATAAAGTACCATATTTGTTCAATTTTGAGGCTGAAATACAAAAAATTAAAATTCCTATTCCTCTAGTCGAGTTAATGAAAAATGAAATGTTCAAAAAAGATATCCTCAAAACTTTAGATCCCAAATCTATATCCCCTTCCGTTATTATTCTCAACATATATGATGAAAAGCCAACCATTACTCTAGACCAAATGATAGAAGACAGAGATGAAATTTGTCTTCCCTTTTACATCTCTCTAAATATTCATGAGAAAACATTACATAACTGTTTATTGGACTCCGGTGCTTCTCACAATTTGATGCCAAAGGTGGTCATGGATGAGCTTGGGTTGGAGATCACCAAGTCTTATCATGATCTTTTCTCTTTTGAATCTCGAAAATTCAAATGTCCTGGAATGATCAAGGACTTGGCTGTAACTTTAACCCAAGCATCCATGAAGACTATGGTTATGGATATAGTAGTGGCAGACATACCACCTAAATTTGGATGTCTGTTATCAAGATCGTGGATGAAGAGGCTAGGTGCCACTCTTCAAATGGATCTCTCCTACGCTACTATCCCTGTTTTTGGAGGGGTGAACAAAAGGTTATACAGGGAATCACAGTTGGCATATGTAATCAGTGACGAACAAAATCCATCCAATCATCCTATCTATTATGTCGACACAGGTATGGGATCTTGTATTTTGCAAATTGATGATTCATTACCAGATGCATTGTTGCTCAGAAAGCCCACAGTTCAGTCCATAGAAGCAGCAGAGGACGATCTTTGGACCATGTTCTTTGATGGTGCTTGTACCAAAGAATCAGTAGGAGTAGGGCTGGTATTGATTTCCCCTTCTAAGAAAACTTCTCATTTTTCCTTTAAACTTGATTTTAAAGTGACTAATAATATTGTTGAGTATGAGGCACTACTTCTGGGGCTAAATGAAGCCAAAGAGATGGAGATTAAAAGATTGTTGGTATTCAGAGATGCAGATTTGAGCATTCAGCAAGTGAATAAGTCCTTTCAAGAAAAACATGTTAGGTTGAAAGCATACAGAGATGAAGTTTTGAGGGAAATTCATACTTTTGCAGATTTTAAAATTTCATATGTACCTAGAGAAATGAATGAATTAGTTGATTCATTAGCTTTGTCAGCTTGTGCTTTCATACCCCCTCTGCCTCATAAATTGAATTACAAAATTCAAGTTAAATATAGGCCATCCCTCCATGATAATGTAAAATTTTGGAAGGTTTTCGAAGATGATGCTGAGCTCACTAGAGTCCTTGCAGTGATTGATGAGTTTGCAGTTTTGCAAATTGATCAGGAGAACAAACATGACGATGAAATCGAGAAGCCAAAATTCAGAAGAAAAATCGCAGCACATGAAATAGTCCAGCTGTCTACCAACAGAATTCCTAAAGGTTTGGTCCCTTTGGAAAGGATTTTTGATAATAATGATGTGGCTGTCAAATTGGAAAATGGAGAAAAATATTCAGAAGTTTTGCAGTATAATGTAGCCAGTGAACATGATCCTAAATTTGTCAACTTAGCTTCACATTTGACCGAAAAACAAAAGGTTGATTATGGAGAATTGTTAAAGGAGTTTGCTGACATCTTCGCTTGGAAATATGATGACTTGAAGACTTCAGAAATAGAGGTAATTCATCATAAGATTCCCTTAAACAAAGATACCAAACCATTTAGGAAGAAACTTAGATTCTTTAATCCTTTGTTGTTGCGTACAATGGAAAGGTAAATAAAAAAACTATTGGATGCCCGCATCATCATACCTCTCAGATATTCAAAATGGATTTCAAATCTCATACCGGTCAGGAAGAAGAATGGAGAGATCAGACTCTGCTTCGACTTCAGAAATTTGAATAAGTGCTCTAGGAAGGACAACTACCCTCTGCCCAAAATGGAACATATTTTGCAGAGGGTGTCAGGATCAAAGGTGATGTCTTTTATTGATGGGTTTTCTGGATACAACCATATTGTTGTCCATCCGGACGATAAATAAAATACTGCTTTTACTACTCCATGGGGTACGTTTATGTATGAAAATATTCCCTTTGGATTGATGAATGCAGGAGAGACATTCCAAAGGGCGATGGACATTTCTTTCGTTGGAGAGAAAGAAAAATTTGTCCTGATATATCTTGATGATATCACTGTTTTCTTGAGCAGCCATGAACTTCATTTGCAGCACTTAAAAGGGACATTTCTAAAATGTCGAAGGTATGGCATTTCTCTTAATCCAAAAAAATCAAATTTCGCACTTAAGGAAGGGAAATTACTTAGACATATTGTTTCAGCTGATGGGGTGAAAATCGACCCAAAAAGAGTAGAAGCAATTAAAAATATGTCTCTTCCTAGATCAAAGAAGGACATTCAGTCTTTCCTTGGGACTATAAACTTTATCAGGAGGTTTATAGTAAACTTTGYAGAACTCACAAAGCATATTACTGCTATGTTAAGAAAGGACTCCRAGGTAAAATGGACTGAAGAAGCCAAACACTCATTCAATGCTATCAAGGAAGCCATTACAACAACCCCTGTTTTGATCAGCCCCGACTTCGCCAAGGTATTTTACATTTTTTCATTTGCTTCAAGAGATACAATTGCAGCAGTACTCTTGCAGAAAAATGCCGATGCTCAGGAGCAGCTGGTTGCCTTCTTCAGTAAGGTCTTGAGGGATGCAGAGGTAAAGTATGAATTATTGGAGAAACAAGCATATGCACTTATCAAGTCATTGAAATCTTTCATAGTTTACATCCTTCAAGCCAAGGTAATAGCTTTCGTACCCTCCAGTTCAGTTAAATATGTGCTTATACAACCTGACATAGATGGAAAAAGGAGTAAGTGTATAGCAAATTTGATTGAATTTGATGTTGAAATTAAACCAGCAAAACGTGTGAAGGGTCAAGGCCTTGCCAAACTTCTGGCAGAAGAAAATTATAAGTTTCTCGAAATAAATTTGGTAAGTATTAATGGAGATAATGTTCAGTCTTCAGAGGATAAAGAAGGTGAGGAAATGAAGGTCTCATCTCACCTAGCTAATTGCAAATGGTACAGTCACATTATTCATTTTCTACAAACTTTATCAGTCCCTTCAGATTTGACAAAAACACAAGGAAGGGCTTTAAAGCTCAAAGCCATGAATTTCTGCATCAATGGAAACTTATTGTTCTGGAAAAATCCAATAGGTTTATTTTTGAGGTGCATAAACCAAGAAGAAGAAGCTAAGGTCATGATTGAATTCCATAATAGTGAATGTGGAGGACATCACTATTGGAAAACCACCGCACATAAAATCTTAAGATCTGGTTATTACTGACCATCCTTATTTTCAGATGTGTGTGAGTTTGTGAGAACATGTGACAAGTGCCAAAGATTTGAAGGCAAACAACAACTAAAGTCTCTTCCCCTCAGACCTATAGCGGTCATAGGTCCCTTCCAACAATGAGGTTTGGATTTCATAGGTGAGATTCACCGACCTTCTAGTAGTCAGCACAGGTGGATCCTTATTGCCACCGATTATTTTACAATGTGGATTGAGGCTATTCCTACCAGGAACGCCAATCATACTGTCATCATAAATTTTCTACAAGAAAGCATATTCACCAGATTTGGTTGCCCTAAGAGAATAGTCATTGATAACGCTGCTACATTCAAAGATAAGCACTTGGTAAAATTATGTGAAGAGCTGGAAATTCAACTAGTACATTCCATTGCTTACTATCCACAAGGAAATGGATTAGCTGAGTCATGAAATAAGAGTTTAGTCAGAATTATAAAGAATCTTCTTGAACAAAATACCAGAGGCTAGGATTCCAAGCTGAAATTTGCTTTGTGAGCTAACAGGGTTACATGTAAAAACTCAATTGGTACATCTCCTTTCAAGTTGTTATATGGTACTGAAGCCATATTTCCTATTCAACTTGGACTGTCAGTTGCAAAGCTTTTACAAGAAACTGACTCTGAACCAAGTGATCTAACTTGGAGAATTCATAATTTGGTAGAGTTACAGCAAGATAGAGAGCAACTTTTGGAAAAGACAGAATTACACCAAGGAAAAATGAAGGAGATCTTCGACAAAAAAGTCAAATCAAATATCTTCAAAACAGGGGAACTAGTCTTAAAATGGGATGCAGCAAGGCAAGAGCAGGGGAAACACAGAAAATTTGATGCTCTCTAGATAGGTCCTTTCGTCATCACAGCGGTTCAGCAGAACAATACCTTTGTTCTCCAAAATATTGCAGGCGAGGAAGTAGCAGGTGGCCCTTTCAAAGGGTGCTTTCTAAAGACCTATTTTTAATAAGGCTTTTCCTTAAAGCCCTATTCTACTTGTACATATTCTTTTCAATTCTGTTTTCTTTGTTTCTATCACTTGAATAAATCCATGCCCAATGGTACTAAGAAAAACTATTTTTCAAATTTTTTAAATTGTAATAAAGGCTACTGAGTCTAGCTAGGTTCTTGGACACCTCACAGGGAGGTTTCCATCCCAGTTGGAGCCAAATGTTAGCTCCCAAAATGAATCAGTCTCTATGGTTTCATTTTGTGGTTGATAGCATGGTTATTGGTATTTTTCTCCATTTTGTTTTAAGTTCTGCTAGTGGCAAAACTTAGGTTTTTAATTCATATCTTAGAAATAAGACAATCCATAAAGGTATTTTCTTTAAAATTTCATGAAAAGACTTGCAACAGCAACGTGTGTTTCAAAGTTGATGATTAGCTGGTGAAAGAGGCAATTTTCAACAGTCAAGGAGCATTTCCCCACGGACCGTTAGCTGGTGAAAGCACGGAACTCGTGTGTTTTCTCCACATTTTCAAAAATCAAAAGATGACATGCTCAACACACGTCACATAATCATTATAAGGCATTGGTGAAAGAAGATAATGATGAAGATTCAGTTTTTCACGTCTAAATCGGATTTGAAAGCTGATTGTGTTCAGAAATGCATGCTTCACGAGATAATGGCACTGGAGATGGCGAATTGAAATCCATCATCACAGGTAAAGGAGAGGTACTAATCGGTTGGTGACATCAAATCGACACCTCATATCCCCAACACGCGTCATCCACTTGCATATGATATGTTTTAATTTTTGAAAGACAACGCCGAGAGTTTTCACCAACACCAAACCTCGGCTCAAACAACCGATTAAATTGTTTTTGTGTGCAAAATTGTCTTGGGTTCGAATTGCAGATGGAAAGGAAACGAAGTGGTTCATTGTTAAGGAAAGAATTATACAGTCTTTCCTTTCTACAAGCGCATCCATAGGTGCAAAAACACTTCTCAGACACAGGTTGCATGGGATATGTTGAGAAGTTACAGAACGACTGTCACCAAACAATAACTGAAATGTTTGCTAAATCATACGATGGAAATAAAGCCTATGTTGGGTCTTTATAAATCATATTTGATGAAGCCTCCATTGCTACAGCGACCAACTTACCTAGATCAAGCCAGAGTTGGTTCAAAACAATAGCAACCAAGAACCTCAATTTCAGAGCATATCTTAAGGAAGAATTCAGAAATGACGCATGGAAGAAAAGCATGCTAGTTTCTCATTTAGACGATGAGTGGCAAGACTTGTTCAAGGGAATCCAACTCTACATAACCTCAGAAGGCAGGTACGAAAAGATGATGCTATACCATTTCAAGGTCTTAGACCATTTTACAGGGAAAGCTCTCCTAAATTTACCTTTCTTCTTGCACAAAAGCTTAACTAAAGTCTGTAAAAAGATTAGAGCTGAACCTCTAAGTATGAAAAACACTCTTTGTCATTTTGGCCTAATCATATTGATAATCCTGGAGGAGCTAAGACAAAGAGGAAGGACTTGAAAACATTTTATTTTTTGGGAAGGCTTCGAAACCCAAACTCAACCCATGAATGAGAAGAAGAGGACTAGAAAAAGGCAATTAACTCCTCAAAGCAGCTCGAGGAAGAGGAGAACTCTTCCAGGACCACCAAAAGATAGGATTTCTGGTATAAAGTCTCACAGGTCAAAGAAAAAGTTAGTTTTTGAAACTACTACAGAGTAGCCTACAGAAAAGAAAACAAATATTTTAAATCTACCATACACAGACTCAAAAACAGAGCCAGAGCAAGAAGATGAAAGTCCGACCATTAAAATCCCTGAACATTCCATGGAATTTGCATAGGATTGTGAGACTTTTACTCACACTTATGAAGGTGAAACATCAAAGAGCACAAAGTCAAAGAAAACAAAGAAAATCAAGCAACTTAAAGAAGTGATTGCTCAACAGGAGGTTTTAGAAAGAGTAATTAAGGAGAGATACAAAACTCTATCTAATAATTTCGTAGAAACAAACACTGCATTTGAAAAGTTGGCTCGTGAAAGTGTCAAGGAAAAGAAGAGAAAGAAGAAAATCACCAAAGATTATAACAGTCTATGGTGGTTAGCAAAATGCCTTAAGAGGAAGATTAGAAAATTGAAGCAAAAACATAAGTCACACCCAGATCTGCAAGTGCTAGCTCAAGTTGTTGTGAATATGCAAGGAGATAAAGAAGAGACACACTGAGTTTTTGATAGAACAACAGTTTTGCAGGTGAAAGTTCCTTTTGGGCCAAGGTAGAGCTTTCACCAGCGCAAAGGGTAAATTTACAACCAGTTAGCTGGTGAAAGGCCAAGATTTCACCAACTAACAAATGAATCATAAGGCGAGTTAGTTGGTGAAAGCACAAAAATAATTTTTGAAAGCTAAAGATGGAGCAGGGAGATTTTCAAAGGATTTAAAGAGGTTCCAGAGCATTAAAGGATTAACTGATTAGTCAGAAAATACTCAGCATCAGAGATTCGTGGAGGTTTTGAAAACCACATGCTAAATCGGTCTCCTAAAGTTTTGACTATGAGTAATTTAAGAAATCCAGCTACAAAGACAGGTTCATTTACCATTTTTCATGACACAACAGATTCCAGAAGCCCATGAAGTGCAGATGTCAAATTTTGATATAGAAGACAATTCGAATGCTAGCCTAGCCACTAGTCTTTGTTATCGATTGTCTTAGTTAATTTGATTTTCTATTTTTAGATACAGATCCAAGTTTTCAGGATCTTAAAAACTGATTATAAAAGGCTATAAATGCCTATATTTTCTAAGAGACAAGGGTGCAATCTAGGAGACATTTTTTGGCTATTGTACTAGACTCTTTGTTGATAATAGAATCACAACCCTCTTTTGTTTTCAATGACATATTTTCTCATATTTTCATGATTCTGTACTTTATTTCAGCTTAGCTCAGCTTCTAAGAACTGTTATCTTCTTATTAATCTCATGAACTTGAACTAAAGGTTTCCTTGCTATCTTGTATGACCCTGCACATTGTTGTATTTGGTTATCTAGACTAGTATTCTTCATCTCCTATTCAAACTTTGTTGTCTGATCATTGAGTTCTAAAAGCATTGTCTTATTCGAATGTATGAAGTGGTCCTTTTCATTAGCTATTGAGTTATCCTATTGTTCCAAGCATAGAAAATCTACCATATTGTTAAGTTACCAAGCATTCTTAGCCTACAACCCTAAGAGGTTTCTTGGAGTGATAACAGAGGGGATAGATTATGGTGAGACCTTTGCACCTATTGTTGGGTACTCTTCCATAAGATCCATCCTTGCAATCTCAGTGCAGATGGGTTGGTGCATTCATCAGATGGATGTAAAAACTGCGTTCCTCAACGAGATCATTGAGGAAGAAGTGTACATTCAGTAGCCAAAATGTTTTGAGACATTTGATAGAGAGTCGAATGTTTGCAGACTCAAGAGAGAATTGTATGGGCTGAAGCAAGCACCCCGTGCTTGGTACACTCGGATAGACAGCTATTTCACCGGATTGGGCTTCACCAAAAGTGAAGCAGATGAAAACATATACCAAATTGTGGTAGAGGGTAAGATTTTAATCATTGTGCTTTATGTTGATGATTTAATATTGACTGGTGATGAGAAGTTGATACACTCATGCAAGGAGGACCTTGCAAAGGAGTTCGAGATGAAGGATTTGGGCCTTCTTCATTATTTCCTTGGTTTGGAAATATGGCAGCAAGATGGTGAAATTTTTGTGTCTCAAGGAAAGTATACAAGGGAGATACTGGGTAAGTTTCACATGGAGGGATGAAAACCGATGGATACTCCTCTTCTAGGAAACTGGAGGAAAGAGGATGCTACTTCTAGAGAGGTAGTGGATGCTATTGTCTATCGATAGTTAGTGGGTTCGCTAATGTATTTAGTGAACACGAGGCCAGACATTTGCTATGCGGTTATCCAACTAAGTCAAGCGATGGTTAAGCCTACCAAACTCTTTTGGAAGGCAGGTAAGCATGTCCTAAGATATCTGAAGGGACCATATGCATATAGATTATGGTACAGAAAGACGGATGAGGTGAAGTTGCATGGCTTCACGGATGCAGATTGGGTGGGCAGCCCAACGGACAGAAAGAGCACATCAGGGGGGATCTTTAGTATCAGATCTACAGTTGTTTCTTGGTACAACAGGAAACAGAGATTCGTGGCACTTAGTTCAGCGGAATCAGAATACATGGCAGCGAGTCAAGCTGCATGTGAGGCTCTGAGAAAGATATTGGTTGGTTTTTTTGGTTCTCATCTAGATCTGACAGTGATTTATTGTGATAATCAGAGTTGCATTAAACTCTTGATTAATCTTGTTTTTCATGACAGATCTAAGCATATAGATATCCGATATCATCATCTCAGAGATTGTGTGCAGTGGAAGATCATGTTACTTCAATACATTCCTACAGAAGATCAGGATGCAGACATTCTGACGAAGTCGCTCACCAGGAGCAAATTCCAATATCATAGAGACAGGATTGGGGTGAAGGATAATCCCTTTCTTGTTGAGAGGGAGTGTTGAAAAGTCAACAAGAAACATGTGTCTAATTTATTTTTCCCTTAATTAAATTAGACAATAAATATTAATCTATTATCTCATTCATAACTGAGTGATTTGGATTTGTAACAGAATCATAAGTATAGTTAAGTGAGTTAATATCAGTTGTACTAGTTGTAACTAAACATGCACTAGTGAGAGTTCATTTAATCAGTGAACTCACATGCAACTGAAGATTCACCACGGTTAACTACATGCATGTTAGATCGAGTGGAGACCCAGTTGAGATAACAGGTGAAAGGGACAGTTGGCTATCAGTTGTGATTTGTTCACACGTGCATTGGATATGCTTATGAGCATGTGCAAACTAGGCAATTGTATTCATTCAATTCATTGTGATAATTTGGATTGCAGAGATTGTGCAGAGGAGGCAGGTTGTCTGGACATGGAAATTGGCATAGGTATTTGTTGATTTGTGTATGACAATGTGAGACGATTTTATTGTACTGGGAGCTCTTGGATTAGAGTTTTGTATGATATTGTTTCATGATTCATGATATACATAATATATGATAGTGAGGTTTTTAGCTTTACGCTTTCCCGGTAAAACTTCTATGTTGTGTGTTATTGATATTTCACTTTGTGCATTGTGGTTGTGATCATGGTTTAAATTGCTTTCGCAATAATAATAGTAGAAGCGATTATATATTTAACATGTGGCGGAAATTGTTAGATAAGGAGAATCGCAGGAATACATTAATTTGTATCGAAATTTCAACAGTCTAAATAACCCAATCCATTTGGTGTAACCTATTCTAACGGGTTTAATGGCTCCGTTATCCAACTAGGGTCCTAAAGATAGAAAAATTAAATAAACTAACTAAATAAAAGATTCTAACAATCAACACAATAATTACAAATATTTATCTAAGAATGTGAATATACAAGTGATTCTGAACAGTTTATATACAGTTTACAAGGTTTGCATGAAATCTTGCGAAAATTGTTGTTTGATAAAGTTTCTGAATCAAATATGAACAAGACTTCTTTTTGTATTTTTTTTTTAAGATATTAAACGAATAAATACTAAATGAATACGATTGAAACAATGAAACAAAAACAGTCAAAGCTAATTAATGTAATCATATTTTCATTCATAAACAACTTAACTAAATAACACACAGAATAATATGTAGCTGATCAATGAAACTGGTATTATCTTTCTGTGTTTTATGAGCTCCTGCCTATACTTTTGTTAAGGGAAACCTATAACAGAACAATACTAGCACTTCCATAATACATTCAAAGAAGTATTTTATATTGGAGTAAATTAATAACAACAGGAAGAAAACTAATTAAAAATCATGTGATCTTAAGATAATCAATATTTAAGAACGAAACAAAACTCAATTCTAAGTATTGATATTATCCATCATTTAACATTAGAAATAAATTCCACAATAATCAAATGATCGATTGATCACACATAAAAAATTAAATAAGAAATTATGGACAACATATAACATTTAATAGTATGAAAACACCATATGATGAAAAGCTAAAGCTAAAATCAACCATAATAACATTCTCATAATACAACATTAATGAAAGAACAAGATGGAATAAGAATCACAAAGGTCTAAAGACAAAGATGAATTGTTTTCCCATATTCTTTCTCAAAATCACATGCCCATACTATAGTACTGGAAGAATTTTTAAGATAAGAAACTCTTAAAGATTGAAAAAATTAATACATAAATAATAAAAATTAACCATGTATTGAGAAAAAAGATTAAAGTTAATTTAACTCAATGCATAATCAATTATTAAAATAATATTAAGATATTATAATGAAAATAAAACCATTTTACTCACTGGACAAAATCCATTGAGCAACCTGGAATTCCATATTCTTCATTGAAAATACTCGTCCATTCTCCCAAAGATTCCAACCATTAGTTACTCCATTTGAAAAGAAGAAAAGTTTAAAAAATAAATAATATACAAAAGAGAAAGGATTAAAATCGTTCTCTCCAATTCTTTGATCCTCATGGCTCTGAACTTTCTTATATATCTATACAATGAATGAACAGTATGGGCGTCATTATTAATTTTCTCCACCTGAAATTTTCCTTGTAAAGAGACATCAATATCTCTCAAATCGAGCATTGTTTTGGGAAAATTTCTAAGAGGAAGGTAAATGGGTCCATTTTGGTTCTGGGTTTTCAACCGTTTCTTCAAACTCCTCACGGTTTGGCTGAAATTAGTCCTGCAAAATCGCCTATCTCATCTTGATGCCTTTCCAAATTTTATCTGTTGTTGCTCATAAAATTATTTGCAGAAATCCAATATTATTTTTGGATCAATCATCTTGAACATATTTGGATAATAAAATCAATCCATGATCAGATCCATAGCAAATATTTGATAATAGAAACATGTGAAACAAAAAGAAACCTAAATTAATAGCCTAAAAATCAATAACCTAAAAATTGTGAATAAAACAAAATCTAGAAAAAAAAATGAATTTAAACTAACAATAAGTTCTAAACAAACATTGATAATATTTTTCTTTCAAATATGATCTTAATTCTAGAAGCTTCAAGTTAATGGAGAAGAGAAAAATATTAATTTTTGTTTCACAAAATCAAACAAACGATAGATAATTCATTTTTTATTTATTATTATTATTATTTTTATTTTGAAATGAGATGCAAAAATGAAAAAAAAAATAATTAATTAATATCACAGGCTCAAGGTTCCATCCTTATTTTTGAAAAAAGTACTGGTGCTCCACAAAGTGAAACACTTGGACATATGTACCCTTTCTTCAAAAATTCCTCCAACTGTATTTGTAATTATTTTAACTCTGGTGTGCTCATTATGTAAGGTGTTTTTGACATTGGGGCAACTCCTAGAACTAAATCAAATGAGAAATATATCTCCCTTCTTGGTGGAAATCCGAGAATTTCTTGGAATATATATTCAAATTCCTATAGTACCGAGAAATACTCGAAGCTTGACCCCTTTGTATTATCTAGCTCTTCCACATGCACTGCATACAATTGACATCCTTTCCTAAAACATATTTTTAGCTGTAAGGATGAAATATCCCTTATAGCAATGTGTCTTGGAACTCCTTTCACAGTGATCCATTTTCCATTTCCATCAAGACATGTAAATGTCTTGTTATGAAAATCTAGGACAACATGATGTTTAAACAACCAATACATTCCAATTAGAATATCATAAGACCCCAATGGTATGATATTTATATCAATACTAGTATTCACGCCATTAAGACTTATGGAACAACTTCTGACCATATCATGGATTCTTCTTTTGGTCCCGGTGGCTAACTGAACCAAACTTTATTGTCCAAATTTACTTTTCTCTAAATGTAATCTATCCACTATCTTAGGATCAATGTAGCAATGAATTGCTCCTAAATGAATGAAAATAACAATAGGTTGATTTATGATCTTACCTTCCACCTCAATCATATTTGATTGGTACTCTACTTGTCGATCATCTAAAGCTGGATAGATTATTCCCATATATTTGACTGTTGTAACCACTTGAAGGTTGTGCATAGTCTTCACTATGTCCTTTCTATGTGGGAAATCCTTGTATAGGTGATATTCCTTGCATCCCCAACAATGGATTGGTGGTATTCCCCTTTATCCTAAGGAATATTAGTTCTTGAAATATCCCTTAGCATACTGATCTTGATGATTTCTATTAGGATCATTCCTATTGAAGGGAGGTTTGAATCCTTTCCTCCTCTGATTGGACTTCACATTTTTCTTGTCCTTCCAATATTTCTGCAGGGATTCTCTTCTGTGGCCTTGATCATATAGGTATTAATCCTTCCTGATGGCCTCAGTCAAGGTCTTGGGTTCATCATACCTAATCTTTTCCGTATAAAAGGCTGGCAGTCCACCTAGAAATATCTGTATTTTCACTTTCTCATCACCAATGAGCCTGACATACTTTAAAAATACCAAGAACTTCTTCTCTTACTCTTCCATGGTCATTCTTCCTAACCTGAGTTCAAAGAAATACTGCATTTTATTGTCATAGAAATGCTTTGAGAGGTACTCCTTCTGGAAGTACTTATTGAACTTCTTCCAAGTGATCCTACTTTCATTAACATGTTCCACTTTCTTCAGTTGGTCCCACCACATTGCATATTTCCCATGTAAATGATAGGTGGAAATCCTAGATTCCAGGTTCGATGAATAGTTATGAAACTGAAAATATGTTCGGATTCCAAGCAACCATGCTTCGACATCATATTCCCTTTCTCTTTCACCATCGAAGGAAGGTGTCTTGAGCTTCCTCAACTCTCCTTCCAAACTATATACCTCTTGTTTCCTTCTTTGGTGTATGACAGGAGACACCTTTGGACTAGTTACGAGATCTTCTGATGCATAAAACTTTCTTTCTAAGTAAGGAGGTGAGTGGTGTCCATGAGCTCTGCTAGCACTTCTGGAATAACCAACTCTTCCATGATCATTCCTTCTTTCATGGCACCTTCCTTCTTCCTCTAGTCTTGAGTTTGATCCTTTATTCATTTGTCTCTACAACTGATTTAAGATCTGCAACACTCGAGCATTTATCTGACTTTTCTCTCTCATCAGTCTCTCGTTGTCTGCTTTGTATCTCTACACTTTCATATTTAAGCTTCTTACCATTTCTAGTAATGCTTCATTTTCTTGTTTTCCCTTGCGTCCATTGGACTCTGTCTCTGCATTACCAACTCTGGTATTCTGGCCTTCAACCTCCTTATCATGACTAGAGGCTCCCTTGGCTTCTTCCATTTCCTCAATACGCATCCTGAGTTGATGTATTCAAACCCCTTAATTCTGCAAAATGTGCAAGAGACCATTTTTTTATCATTATGCATATGATAAACTAAATTTCAAAACCATGCTACAGGTCTCTTTATTTTTTTTGTTCAGAGAGATCATATCTCGATTCTCTGAAAATAAAAGTCTCATATTATCCTTGGCCGACACAGAATATCATTGTGCACAGGCTCTTCCTTCAAACTACCTTCCCAGGTGACCATGGCTAGAAACCGTGGCTAAATCCTTCCTTGGCAGTTTTTTGTCTCGAAGACAACCGATTCGGCCCTTAGCCCTCCTTCCTTCAGCTCTCAATATGCATATGACAACAACCATGACCCTGCGCTTAGCTGAAAATGCACTTGACCAGAGCTTTGATACTTCAGAAATTTTGGCCAGGACAGGATCAATGGTCCTAGTCCTCTTTCACGATCAACGATCGAGATCCACTTTAGGGCTCTGTGCTTCAGGAGTCTCAATCTTCCTCTCTTGCCTCCTCCCAGAACACTTTTACTTGGAATTCATGATCTTCCAACAAGTGTCCTCCCACAGATCATTGGCTATGAATCACTTTGGATATTTGGGCTTCAAAAGTTTCAAACATTCCTCCTACACTTTCTCTAGTGTGTCTTCTGGAATCGATGGTTGATAAGTACTCTAGCCTACGATCCTTCGGGATTTTTCAACCCAACGCAACCTATCACATATTTCCCCTCCATAGTGCCCATTCTTTGGACTATATGATCTATCACCATGTGGCGACAAATCATGTAGTATGAAGAGTGAGCACTCTAGAGGGGAAATATGTAATAGAAATACTAAAAGCATACATGTGGCCCAATCAGGCAGGTGACACATGTCATGTTATAGCTGACTCTTCAATACTCAAAATGCTCAAAACATACTGACACATGGAACACATTCCATGACTCTGCGTCATCCTAAGTGATATTCGCAAGCCACATCACTTCGAAAATTATGGGGTCCACATCACATCCTAGTGATTTCATCATACCCCATCACTTCGGCTCTTCAGGCTTCGAAACTTCGAGAGTTTCCATACTAGCACACTTCCAATTTTCCCTAACTCTAAATTTTTGAACGTGCCAATATGTCACCATGTGTCCTCCTAGATCAGATGACTAATATTCACTTCAGGTCTTCACCCGGAGTCCACATATTTTCACTGCGTGTCCTCCTTAATCTAATGGTTGAGGCTTACTTCGGGTCTTTGGACTTCAGAGATCTAAAATTTCAAAACTTGTCTAGCCCCACTGGATTTTATCCAAAGCCATGGATCTAGTGATGCATGGCTCTTAGCAAATCAATGGATGAGATCCTTTTGGGTCTTCAGGTTTCATAAATATCAAATTTCAAAACCTCCTCGAAGTACACGGGATTCTACCGTGTTTCCTCTTGAATCGAACGGTTGAGGCTTACTTCGGGTCTTCACCCGAAATCCACAAATTTATGCTACATCTCTTCTGGAACAGACAACCCAGACTCACCTTGGACAATCCAACGCTTGATATTTACTCTGGATGATCCGAATCTTGAGATCTATTTCGGATGATCAAGATTTACTTCGGCTCTCCGGCTCTCCAGGATTCGGGAGTTTCAAATCTCAACTGAAAACCTCTCGAACATATTTCTCCAGAGTTATTGATCTGCTGACACGTACCTCTTGGTGATTGACGGTCAGTATCTACTTCAGCTATACAAAGCTTCGATGTTCGAGCCCTAATATGTCACATCATCACATGCCTTTCAATTTGTGGGGCATGCATCGACGGTTTGGAGTAACCCGTGTTTCACCTCCACAATTCTCCTGATGCTGACATGTAACTCCTTGGGAAAACTATTGTTTGGATTGCAGGACCACCTTGGGAAATTATCTCCCATGCAAATTGGTTCCCAACAATGCATCTTGTCTGTTGATCTCCCTCTCCCATGGGATCCGATGGTTGTGACCTTAACCCTTGATTCCTTTCATCGGGCGACCCTTGTTCACTTGTCCTCTAATCCAACGATCTCGGATCTCTCTTGATTCTATAGTGGTGATCGGTAGAGAATTTGAAGGGGATGGTCACGATCCTGCAGGCCCCTTACATGGGTGTCCGACGTTCTATCTCTTGCATAGATTCTACAACTCCATTCCTCTTGATATTTTCAACTCCACGGTCATAGTTCGATCTCGACCCCGAGAATCTGACCAACAGACCTAGCACATATCGGCATGGTGTTTCAACCAGAAGCTCTAATACCAAACTGTAACATACCCATCCACCCATAGGTCAGGGTACGCTACCTTCAAGCCCGCCCTTGGACTTCTTTTACTTACGATACCTTTTTAAAACCTAAGGATGCATAAATGAAAATACTTTAACGACATGCACAACAGTATTCAATAAGCATGCATAGTCTAAAGATTCAATTAAACGATAATTAAATATACAACGGAAATACATTCATATACATGCAATTGATACCATAAAAAAGAGACTTATCTTTATGAAAGAAGACACCAACTGGTTGCTGACCAAGGACGTTCCACCCAACCATAGACATTATTGTTCCAAATCTCAACAACAATGTCACCCCCAAGACAACGCTATGAATCCACAAGGATGGTTCAAGAGTGTTACTTGGCTTCCCAAACCAGTCAGCACCCAAGCTCTCCCAAGCTTCCCAACTCTTACAACAATCCAATTACATAGCTCTCTTCTAACCATCTTACACCACCCGAGAGAACGGACTTCCACCCTTTTCTCCCATGCAGTTCCTCAGGCAATCCTTCTCCTTAATTCAGGCTCCAATGCAACTGGTCCAGAATATAAATGTTGGAACTCTCAGGACTCACAACTGTGAGAAACGTTGTACATAGGCCAAATCATCTTAGACATACAAGCCTCAATCATAGTTGGATCACACCAGTGACCACTACAACCAAATATCTCGTGGCTAATTCTTCGGCAGTTCAGTTCCCTTTCCCAAGCCAAGACGTGGAGGAGGGCGAATCAGTGAATGGGTAAAAGCGGTGCATGAAAGTGCATGAGGGAAAATGAATGAACATATAGGGAATCAACGAACAAGCCATCATTTTTCCCCCCCAATCATCCTAGAGGCGAGTTTAAGTAACCTTGTGGGGAAATCAAGAACCTTGTGGCCTTCCCCAAGAATCTTATGTAATTGATCCCCTCCCATAGGCAAAAAGGGTAACTGACATAGGAATAAACACTTATCCCCTCAATCCCCCTCTCTTGTGGAATCATAGCCCCCTATAAGTCTAGTCCTTGTCTTTCTAGCAGCCAACCATGCATTTATTATTAATAATGATAAAAATATTACATGTCTTGGGCACACTAGCCTTTTAATAATTGTTTGGGCACTTTGGCCTCTGAGCATTTTAACAATACATTATTTAAAATGGGAGTTCAAAACCTAGGGTGTTACACCAAGTCATTTTCTTCCTTACGAAATGAAAATGATAATAACAAAGGTTGTGGGTGAACTATAAAAATAAACTTGGACTTCGGGTAAATCCTTGTTCAGTTATGAAGGAATTTCGTGGTCGCGAGGGTAAAACCCTAGCCTAGATAAATAGTTCACAAATTAAAATCGATTTTATTTTATTTTTACACGGACGAAAAATGAATGATTGCAGAGATAACAACCCTCGTGAATTAACCTATATTATGAGACAAATAATTTATGTTAAGGAAATAAGTGTTCATAGAAATGTTATAGAGGTAAGACATTAAACTTTAAACATTGGTAATCTATCCACGGGTATTGGGTTGGAGCAATAATGATTTCAATTTAAGACGAATTTGAATGTGAAATAAACATACTGAAGCTAATACAAGAAGTCTTGGTGGTCTACAACTAGGACTGAAGCCTTTTCTGAAAGATGCTTGACTACATTCTTTATCAACCTCACCTAGGGCTCATGGTTAAAGATGCCTCCTAGAACCTTAGCTCGAGATAAGGCTACGGGTCTATCTCACCTTGTACCGACCAAAAACCACCCAAGCAAAGGGTTCAAAGAACGAATATTGCAAATAAGTATTTATCTTTATGTTGACCCACAGAGACTTTCAGCTATACATAGAAACAAATCCACAGAGAATGCAATATATATTACCAAAAACTTATATAGAGGAAGTATTTATAGAGAATTTAATATATGTCATCAAAACTATGCTATAGAAAGCATGATACATATTTGGGGAAGTATTACACAAAGAAATGTAGTATATGTTACCAAAAATGTATTCCATGGAGAAGAACGAATACACAGATGGAGGAGGTATTGACAGAGAAGGAAATATATGTTACCAAAAATATGTTACAGAGAAGAACAATGCATATACGAGAAGTATTCACAAAGAAGGAAATATATGCTACCAAACCTTTGCTACAGAGAAGCATGATATGTATATGGGAGGTATTCCATAGAGAATGCAGTATATGTTACAAGACTATGCTACAAAGAAGCATGATACATATACAGGAAGGTATTCCATAAAGAATGAATCATATGTCACAAAAATATGCTACATAGAAGAACGATACATATATGGGAGGTATTCCATAGAGAATGAAGTATATGTTACCAAGACATATGCCACGGAGAAACACAATACACAAGAAGAGGAAGTATTCCACGGAGAATGCTAAGATGTTTAGATGGAGGATATAATCCCATGGGATGCATATTTTATTTGCAAAGAAAACTAATGGGTAGAGTAACAACGAAAGACAAAGACCCTAAAAAATAGAAGAAACCCTTTAACAATTGTCGAAGGAGGGTATAGAGTACTCATTGTGCATGTGGAGATCCTTCACAGAGATGAATGCAATGAAAAATCTAGACATCGTAACAGATCTGAAGTCCATAAAAGAGTCAAGTATCATAACAAAGATGAATGCCAGGGCTAGATGCGAGGGTAAACAAATAAATGACCAAGCAAAATGAGACCCAAGAGATTAGTTGAGAAGATTAATGGCACCTCAAAATTCTCAGTGATGGGGGGGAAATCAGGTACGCCACCCCACCCTTTCCATGTGAGTAGTTTGAGGTGTCGAAGATGCAATGGGTTTTTCAAACAATGACAGTCCTAGAGAGTACCTAGGGTGATAATTCTACCATTAATGGATGTCCCCTATGTTTAATTCCAAGACCAAATGTCGATCAAGCTACAGATCTGACCTAACTTCCACTTTCAGTTTTGTTTCAAAACTCGTTAATGTTGAGTGGACATGTAACCCAATGTTGGATCCGTAATAAATGACCATTGGTATAACTTCATACCTAGACTATACGACATGTTGTATGTTATCTAACTTACCATTATGGAACGTCCTTAGTAGGGGTGATTTTGTCCAAGCGCATAGACTATAATCTACAATGATAAACATAGTATAGTCATAGCCTTAATCCAAGTCTCAACCTATATAATTTGTATTGTTTCTACATAGCATAGGTTATATGAGTTATCTATATATTATGGTTTGTTTACCCATAGCATAGATTATATGGGTGATCTATATAATATGGATATTTATGCATGATATAGATTATGTTAACGGGAGGGGATTTTGCTATAATTTTGAGTAAGGTTAGTATAGGTTCGATGAAAACCCAATTTTGTTTTGTAGTCAAACTTTATAACAATAATCATAGTAAGAAACTTGAATGCAGTAGCAAGAAGACTATATCTCACGTAAACAAGGGAGACGAGTATGGTATGTTTTCATATATAGTAGCATTAAGCACATAAATAGTGATGCAAATTTATAAAGCGTATTTCATATGTCACGACAGATTCGACGATTTATAGTGTTTCTCCTAAACAAAGCTTTTTAATTTTAGTGAAATTTGGGGTATGTTACATTTGATGCATAATGAATGTTAAATGAATGCACATGGCTAAAAAATGATAAATATGGATTTAATTATGTGTTATAATGGTAGATTTGATGAATGTTGAATTAAAGAACCATTCCTAGCATCCCTAAAGCAACATCCCTTCCAAGGTTGCATACATTATTCACTTTGTGTGAAATGTTTCCTTCTGGTCTCTAGAAGGGTCGATGGTTTGTAGTGTTTTGTTCGAGAACTAAAGTAGAACCAGGGTCATCCCAAAACATATGCAACAAATGGTTCCATTCCATTATTTATCTTCTTAATTCCCTAAATCCAACCATACAATTGAAATTAACAAGCCATCTACTTCATTCCCATATGTTACAAGGGACCATGACACCGTAACATAACTAAATTCTAGTGTGATTTGATTTGACATGGCAAGTTCCATGTAGATCAGAATTGCAATCTGCTTCCTTGCACATCTGTTCTAAATATTTTTGTGCTTTATTACCTGGAAATACAAGAATCATATGACATGAATGTTTGCATGTATAAGCATGGTTATACATATGGAGGAAGTATAAAAATTAATAATTCACTATTGCAGAAAATTTATTTTTATTACCTCCTTCTTCATCTCATTTTGTCTCAATTTCTAGGAGAATATTTGTGTCGGGATTAGTAGAAAAAATGGTTTCTTATGTGCTGAATTTTCTTTGTTCAACATGTTTCTCTTACTCTTGCATGATTAGATGCAACATTTAGAGTTTTTATCGACAACACATAATCAAATATCATATCTTAGAAGGATGCATGAAGGAATGCATCATAATGAGTGCGGGGGGAGAAATATCATTGAGTTATCAGTACCATTTTGTGGTTCTAGATGCAGATGCAATTATATCCCTTTCAGATAGTCTTGTTCATACTTTTTTCCCTAAGCCTTCAAGCACCCGATATTCATCTTCTTGTCGTCATATTCATATAATCATGATGACAAAATCATCCAACCACTTGGTACTCATCTTCTTCTAACACAAAACATGTAAAATGGAACAAAATAATTTCAAGCATTTTAGTATTTGATTTTTTCCTCAGCATCAAGATTTCTTTCAAACAAATTTTATAAAAGACAATAGCACAATATCATAACTTACTTTTATTTACTGAAGATGTTTTAAAGAAATTTTGCATTTGTTTTTACTTTTTGTTGCTACAAAAACCTATAGCAGACTATTTCCAAAGGAAAATTTTCCACATCATTTGCAAACAAATAAAGATGAATCAGGAAAATCCCAAATATGTTTTTTTTGCAGAATATAACAAATTGAGTAATAAGTGGATGAAATTTGTAGAAAATGCATTATAAGGGATGCACATGAGTGTTTCAAAAATGATTTTATAAAAATTACCAATATTTTTGTAAATAGTTACAACCATCTTTCTTTATCAAATTTGTAGTTTTAAATGGTTGCAGGAATCCCAAGACTAGATCGTGGACTAGAATGTGGCTTAGAGATGGTTTCAAATCAGTACCAGATGGTCATCCACCTAACAACAAATATTTTTAGAATTTTCCAAATTTACACAAACTACCAAGCATGAAGTTCAAATATAGAAATTATATTTGCAAGAAGACTCAGAGCTTCCTTAACATCAATATCATGTTCTTAAAAAAAAATTCACTTTCTTCATTGGGATCATCTTGAGGAGTTTTTCTTCTCAAGATTCAAAATTCACCAACATTTATCTTTAGTACCACAACATTATTTCATATACAAATACAATCAACAAAAAAAACACTATACATTCAACTCATGCTTGAGTTCAAGTTTGAGAGGTCATAAATTCATGGGCTATAGGTAAATTTACAAACATACTGATTTATTAAATCATTTTTTCTATTAGATTTATGGGTTATATATAATATGGGTAAAATCTCGAGCTACAATTCATGCATACTTTGTTTTTCATGCATACTCTGTTTTTCCTAACCACACGATTTATTTTCTGAAATTCAATAATCCTAATCAGTTTTCCTAAACTACTATTTGAATTTGGTTTTCATCATGACTATGAATGGTTTCCTTACCTATACAAACTACAATGCCAAAACACTCTATCATATGATCTAAATATTCATGGTTAAGATTTATTTTCAGTATGGATTATATTTTTTGGAGTGATTGATTGGGCCATCAGATCGACCCAATCCTGAAGGAGTTCCACCACAAACTACAATCATATATCGAAAGACAACATGTCCATTTGAATGATTTCAAATTATAATCTTTCATTGTCACCAAAATCGCCCAAAATATGCATCTTATCGGTAAAATACTCCTCTGTCCATTGTTATTTCGCATTTTACCTTCTGACAAGATTTTGATTTTTTTATAATATGGGAGAATGGGAGCTGAATGGGATTGCACTTCTAGAGATTTCACAAGAGCATGTTGGTGAATTCAACTTGATTGAGAAACTCAAAATTTTGAATACCAATATTTTGTGGGTAGGCCTGAATGCCATTAAGAGGCTTCTGGACATTGATGTTCTTAAAATAGAGATAATTTCAAATCTAAAGGAAGCATATGGGGAAAAATTAACTCATGAACCTAGTCCACTACCTCGAATCAACAAAAAAAATTCAAATTTCCTTGATTTCGATGGATGGGAGCAATTTTTGTTGACAATGTTGATTTTCATGCATGTTTGGAGAGACCACAATATTGTCAATGTATTTTCGACGTTTCGGATCCATATCACAATCCATATTCATTTTAATTAATATAAAMTTTCTTATCTAAATAACACCTTTAAAAAAAATTAATATTGATTTATTTTATTAATACACCTTGAATTAAATGATTACCAATATTTAAATAATTTTTTTAATATATATATATATATATATATATATATATATAGAAAAACCCTAAATAAACCTCATTTAAACCTAATCTAAAATATTCACCAAAGACTCAAGTCGACACATAATTCTCCCCTCACCTTAAGTATTTATAACTATCTATTCTCACCAATTAGAACCCATGATTATTGTCCTAAAGATGGACCTTGATATGGATCTGAAACGTTGGCAATCCATTGACAATACTTTCATCTCTCCGAACATGCCTGAAAACTCTCCTCACCACTTAAATCTCTTCAATTACAATGTTGATTTTATCAAGGAGCTAGAGTTGTAAGGAGGCAAGATTATCTGGAATCAAAATAATCAAATTGTGTGAGGGATGAAGGAAATATGGCACAATAAGATGCCACAGTTAGCATGGAATGTCTTTAAGAGTGGTTAAAAAATGATAAATCCAGGCTACTACATGTTGTCTAACAATTTTATTACCTAACATTACCGAATTTTTGACGCAAACGCGCACCACCACGGGCACGTCCACTCACATAGGACCTTCCTCTCTTCTCGGCCCGAAGAACTCAAAGGTTCTCCCAATTCCCTATCGGGAATCTTCCTACCCACAGATTCTCTTCCTCACGCGATCCCTTCCTTAACTTCTCGGAGGATCGGAACTCACGGCTTCGCGAGTCCAAAGGTTGTACAATTGGTTCTGGGATCCCCGAGACCCGATGGTCAGTCAACTCGCTGACTTTTCCCTGAGGGATTTCACTACTCGCGACCTCGCTACTCGCGCTACCAAACTTTTGGTTCTCCAACCTCCGATACCCGAGGTACCGAAACTCCGATGCGCACATGTGACTTGACCCGTCCACACCTGTCACTTCTCTCGGGACTTCCGCGCTATTGCGACCTCGCTCCCTTGTGACTTCGCTACTCGCGAGGTTGGATAACTTCCCCGTCGACTCCCGATGTCCAAGGTGCTGAAACTTAGTACCTCGTTCCCTCGCGACTTCGCAATTTCCGTGGCCAAGTCCTCGAGCCTTTTCTGGCGAGGCTCCGATACACGATCCCACATGCGGATCCAATGGTCCTCCCGTGATCTGGATCCAACGACTATTCACCTTCTCGCTTCTCGCGTCCTCGTGATCTTGAATACCCACTACTTGGGCTTTCACCCTGCGAGCTCCCGAGTTCGCGAGATCCTTGGATCTTCTCCACCTGTCCTCCTCAGATGGACGGCTCCTAGCCTCCTCGCCACTTCACTGCTTCGGGACTTAGAGCACCCAACACTTGGGCCCTCAACCTGCGGGCTCCCGAGTTCGTGAGATACTCGATCTCTGCCACCTGTCCGCTTCAGATGGATGCCTCCCAACCTTCTCGCTACTTCGCGCCCTCGCACCTCGCGACTTTTGAAAAAAATTTCTCAGCCCTTCCACTTATGATCTTCCGAGATGAGAGGTGCCACTTGTCCACTTGTCAACTCCTGTGGATCCACACTATCCTCGGAGTAGTCGAGATATCACTTCTCGCAATCTCGCGTCTCTCCTGACCAAACTTAGGACACTTTTCCTCACGAGGTCTTGATAGGCGATCTCGTGAACAATCCAACGGCCCTAGCCAACTTGGATCAATGGTGCTGTCCCTCTTGAGCTCTGAATCCTCTCCACACCTGCGCTGTAAATACCTTGCACCTCTAGAAGATCCAACAACTCTCGGAACTTCGTGAAATCTCTTCCAAAGATTCCATCCGTCCATTCTCCCCTTGAGGATTCTGGGAAATAAAGCAGTGTCTCTCCACGAGACTCATTTTCTCGCTTCCCCAACCTACAACGCTTTCCTCCAACTTCCAACGGCAACTTCCCTGCACTTAGCCTTCAGGGAGTTCAAAGGTCTATTCCTCCTAAGTTTTTTTCACTCTGATTCTTTCAGAGGGACTTGCACGCGCTCCTCGCGACAATCATTCAACAACTTCCAAGTGTTGAATCCCTTCAACTCTGCGCACTCCTGCAACAACAGTCTTCGATCATTTTCTTCTCAGATTCACAACTAAGATTTCTTCTTCTTCAGCCTGTGCACTCCTTGCACGGATTCAACAAACCAAATCCACTTCTGGGTGAATGAGGACAAAAGTTAAACTACTGAGCCTTCATCAACGCACTCCTTGCAGATGTATTCAACTGCACACTTTGCAAGAATCTCCTGGCTCAGATAGAGGAACAATTGAACCTCATTCTCTCTCCCTTTCAGAGTTCAGTTTGAAACATGAAATCATACGCACAACATATACAAAGCAAATGCATAACAAGAAAGCAAACATTCATGAGCACAACATCAGTACATAGAGAAAACAACACAAACCATGAGCTTGAATCAAATCTTCCTTCTATTAATTCAAATTCCTGTACATTGGTGTTCTTCATACAATATTCTCTGCTTTCTCTCCTCTTCTCCTGGGTTGATAATAATACAATTCACAATGAGGGTGTCTATATCCGTTTTCCCTCTCGAACTCTAAACTATCAAATCTAGACTTAAAATCCTATCTACCAGCATTAAATCTATTAAATTCCAACTATGTACCAAAGGACGATAGCTTAAAGGCTCAAGGTCCAATAAAATATACAATGCGCCTTCATAAATGGCTTCATTTAAAGACTTGCGCTACAATCCCAAAGAACTTCAAAAATTTGGGTTTGTTTATCCAGCTGATCTCCGCTTTATGTGTTGGCTCACTTGATGAGTTGGCGATGCTCCTGCATCATACTCCTCAGCTTGAAAACTTTCATGGGCTCCTGTCCATGAGCTCTTGCACGGTCTTTCCGTGCTTTTGTATCACTGCTTCAGTCTCCCAGCTGGCATATTCCATTGGATGGCCCTTCCATTTGACCATATACTCATAGTATTCCTTTCGTCTGGTCTTTTTTCTCACCTTCCTGTCAAGTATACGCTCCATCTGTGGCTTCTCTGCAATCGACATATGATTTTGCCACTAGATATTTGGTTGTTCATCACTTCCAGCTATTTCTTCCTCAGCCTTATAGGGATATAATTCTGAGACATTGAATGTCGAAGATATTCTGATCTCATCCGATAACTCAATTTCATAAGCGTTTTCTCCCAATTTCTTCAGGACTCTGCATGGCCCAATTTTCTTCATTTTCATCTTGTTGTATGTTCCCCTTGGGAATATTTCCTTCCTCAGGTGTGCCAAAAACAGATCACCAATTTCGAACTGGAGTTGTCTCCGATGCTGATTTGCTCTGTGTTTGTACTCCTGATTTAAATCCATCAGTCGCTGCTTCACCCTGCTGTGAAGTTCCTTCATCGCCTCAGCAAATTCCTCTGCCCTAGCGCTACTAGTAGTAGTCTGTTCTGACTCCCTGAGTTTAGAAACTCCTCTCAGCTGTATCCCATATACAACCTGAAATAGACTCCTTCCTGTGCTCTGATTGACTGAATCGTTGTATGCAAACTCTGCCTGTGGTAATATTCTATCCCAGCTGCTATGGTGCTCTTTCACCAAGCTTCTCAGTAAGTCTCCCAGACTTCTGTTGACCACTTCTGTTTGTCCATCCGTCTGTGGATGATAAGCAGAACTAAATGCCAGGTTAGTTCCTAGCTTCTTCCATAAGGTCCTCCAAAAATTCCCTATGAACTTAGTGTCTCTATCTGAAACTATGCTTTTCGGCAGTCCATGAAGTCGAATGACCTCCTTGAAAAAGAGATTTGTGATGTGTGTCGCATCGCTGGTATTCTGGCATGGAATAAAATGTGCCATTTTTTAAAACCTGTCCACGACCACAAAGATCGAATCAACACCTCTTTGTGTCCTCGGCAATCCCAATACAAAATCCATGCTAATTGTCTCCCATGGCCTCTCTGGTATGGGCAATGGCTGGTAGAATCCCATATTTTTCTTTCTCCCTTTCGAATGATGGAAAACTCTACACCTGTCAACAAACCTCTTGACATCTGCTCGCATCCCTGGACAAAAATATGATTCACTCAACTTCACGAAAGTTTTATCATGGCCAAAGTGTCCATCCAATCCACCACTGTGCTTCTCTTTCAACAAGTTCTCCCTCATGGAGCAATTCGGAATACACAGTTGATTGCCTCTGAACAACAATCCCTCCTAGATCATATAATCTATCCACGAACTTCGGTCTCTGAGAACTGGATTCTCAGCTGCTTCATACACCTCTGCAAAATATGCATCTCCTACATACATGTTCCTGAGATTTTCAAAACCCAAAGTTTTGATTCAGAATTCCTGCAACAACAAACACTTCCTGCTCAAAGCATCAGCCACTTTGATAGCAGTACCCGAAATATGTTTAATCACAAATGTGAAATTATGCATATACTCTACCCATTTTGCATGTTTCTGATTCAACTTCTCTTGTTGACTCACAAACTATAATGCATGATTATCACTATACAAAACAAATTCTTTTGGGATCAAGTAATGCCTCCACTTCTTCAGTTCCTGTATGATAGCATAAAATTCTTTATCATATGTGGAATACTTCAGTTTCGCCTCATCCGACTTCTCACTGAAATATGCAACTGGTTTGTCCTCCTGACTCAAGATCGCTCCTATGGAAAATCCACTTGCATCACATTTCACCTGAAATGTCTTCATAAAATCCGGCAACACCAACACTGGTTGTTCCGTGATTTTCCGCTTCAACAGATTGAAGCTTTTCTCAGCCTCTGTTGTCCAATGAAAAGAATTATGTCATTTTTTCACCGTGTCCATCATCGCTGCACTAATTTCACTGAAAATCCTAATGAAGTTTCGGTAGAAACTAGCTAAACCATGGAAACTTCTCACCTCGAAAATATTCCTCGGTGATGGCCAATTCTTAATCACCTCCACTTTATTCGGATCCATCTTCAACTCATTAGCCGAAATAACAAAACCCAAATAAATGAGCTCTGTCTTCATAAATGAGGACTTCTTCATATTGATCAACAACTTCTCCTACTGTAGCTTCTTCATCACAATGGCCAAATGTTTCAAATGTTCAGCCTTCGTCTTACCGAAAATCAGTATGTCATCCATATATATGACGACAAATTTCTCGATGAATTCCCTCAGGACTTCATTCATCAACCTCATAAATGTACTCAGTGCATTCGTCAAGCCAAACGGCATGACTAGTCACTCATACAATCCTTCGTTGGTTTTGAAGGCTATCTTCCACTCATCTCCTTCTCTCATGCGAATCTGGTGGTATCTGCTTTTCAAATCTACCTTCGAAAAATAATTTTCCCCACTCAGGTAGTCCATCAGATCGTCCATTCTCGGCAGTGGAAACCTATACTTGATGGTTATCTTACTGATCGCTCTTGAGTCAGTACACATTCTCCAACCTCCATCCTTCTTTGGACTGAGCACTGTTGGAACAACACATGGACTCAAGCTCTCCCTGACCAATCCTTTGTCCAGCAAATCCTGGGCCTACCTCTTGACCTCTTCATTTTCTTGCGGTGTTAATCTGTACACAGCTTTGTTTGGAAAACTAGCCCCTGGTATGAGATCAATGTGATGACTTACACTCCTTATCGGTGGCAACGAATGAGGTAATTCGTCGACTATGATGTTAGCGAACTCTTCCAGCAGTTCCTGAATCTCATCTGGTAAGTCATCCACTCTTGTGCTAGTCAGAACAATCCTCATTTTTCTGAAAACAAAGAATTGTGGATCTTCTTTCTTCTCCATCTCTTTAAGAAGCTCCTTCCCACTCATGAGAAGTATTGTGTTGCTTAATTCCAGCTTCACCTCCTTATATTTTATCAGAAGCAACCTATGTGTCCTCCCATCCTTCTCCAGAGTATATGTGTTCATTCTCCCATCATGAACCACATTTCTGTCATATTGCAATGGTCTACCCAGCAATAAATGACATACATCCATAGGAATAACATCACACAGTACTTTATCATTATATCCACCTATCTTGAATTCAACTAAACACTGTTTAGTGACACTCACCTGATGTCCTTTTTGTATCCATGAAACCTTGTATGGACTCGGGTGATCAGTTGTCTCCAGCTCCAGCTTTTCCATCATCTCGGTTGAAACGAGATTATCTGTGCTACCACTTTCAACAATAACTTTTCATACCCAGTCTTTGGCTTTGCAAGCTGTCCTGAACAGTCTAGTCCTCTGAGCTGAGTCCTCCACGTCCTTTTCGGGTGTTAAGAGAACTTTACGCATCATCAGTGACCTTTTGCCTTCGGTGTCTTCAGTCTCAACATCCCTCTTCTGTGCTTCGGTGATGTGAGCTTCTCCTCCATCCTTCTTTTTCTTTGGACACTCAAATGACTTATGCCCATTCTTTCCACATGTAAAACATGTGATAACTCCACCTCGACCTCTTCCTCTACCTCTGGTATGAGGAAAAGTATTTGTGTCAGCATAATCTCCCTTTTGATCTATATCCTTCCCTCTCTGTTCAACATGCTAGCGTTGCTGCGAACTTGCACCTTTCTCAATTTTACCCTGAGGTTTCTTCCATTCCTCTTTGGGCTTATGAAATTTGTCCTAGGCAACGGATTTGCCTCTGGGCTAACTTCTGCCTCGCCCTCGCTGACCTTGCTTACGGCTCAGCTTCTCTTCTTCTTTCAAATCCATATGGTAAGAATCCTCCACCATCCCGATGGTAACCATGATTAATTCATCCTGAATGTCATATCTCAGACGATTCAGATATCTAGCAACCTTCTCATCATCGCTCTCCCGATGACCTTCTCCGATGTTCAGTCGATAGAATTCCTCAGTGTATTCTTTCACTGTCATTAGTTTCTGTCTCAGGCTCTGCATCCTTCTGAATAGTGTGATTTGATAGTCTCTTGGGATGAACTTTGCCTTCATCTTTGCAATGATTCAATCCCATCTTTTGATCTTCTGCTTGCCTTTGCAGTGTCTGTCAGCTTGTAGCTCGTCCCACCACAATGCTGCATGTCCTTTCAAGCGCGTGACAACATGCTTGACCTTCTTATCCTCTTCGATATCCTCATAATCGAAGTAGGTGTCAAGAGCTCTAATCCAATCTAGTAGCTCCTCTGCATCCAGATTCCCCTCGTAAACTGGAATGTCCATTTTCGCCTTCGCACCCATCCTGGAAATGGCTTTAATTAGTCATTCATTCGTGGCATCCTCGGCTGCAACTTCTTCATGTTGTTCAGCTTCAACTTCGCCTTCGGAGTCACTTATATCTCCAGCACTGGTTGTGCGTCTCTGCACTGCCTCCATATCTTCTAGTCTCGCTCGAAGATCTCTCATCTGTCTCTCCGATTCCGGATTCCCTGCTGACCTGCCTCTTCTTCGTACCTCCCTATCCTCTGGGTCAGGTGATTGTATTTCCCTTCTCGGCGGCATGGCGAAATTTCTCTTCTCTGCTACAGAAAGCAAAGAGTCAATCCCTGCTCTGATACCACTCTGATGCAAATGCGCACCACCACGGGCACGTCCGCTCACATAGGACCTTCCTCTCTTCTCGGCCCGAAGAACTCAAAGGTTCTCCCAATTCCCTATCAGGAATCTTCCTACCCACAGATTCTCTTCCTTGCGCAATCCCCTTCCTTAACTTCTCAGAGGATCGAAACTCGTGGCTTCACAAGTCCAAAGGTTGTACACTGGGTTCTCGGATTCCCGAGACTCGATGGTCAGTCAAATCGCTGACTTTTCGCTGAGGGATTTCACTACTCGCTACTCGCTACTCGCGCTACCAAACTTTTGGTTCTCCAACCTCCGATACCCGAGGTACCGAAACTCTGATGCGCACGTGTGACTTGACCCGTCCACACCCGTCACTTCTCTTGGGACTTCCACGCTATCGTGACCTCGCTCCCTTGCGACTTCGCTACTCACGAGGTTGGATAACTTCCCCGTCGACTCCCGATGTCCGAGGTGCCGAAACTCGCAACCTCGTTCCCTCGTGACTTCGCGATTTCCATGGCCAAGTCCTTGAGCCTTTTCTCGCGAGGCTCCGATGCATGATCCCATGTGCAGATCCAACGGTCCTCCCGCGATCTGGATCCAATGGCTATTCACCTTCTTGCTTCTCGCGTCCTCCTGACCTTGAATACCCACTACTTGGGCTTTCACCCTGCAAGCTCCCGAGTTCGCGAGATCCTTGGATCTTCTCCACCTGTCCTCCTCAGATAGACGGCTCCTAGCCTCCTCGCCACTTCACTGCTCCGGGACTTAGATCACCCAACACTTGGGCCCTCAACCTGCGGGCTCCCGAGTTCGCGAGATCCTCGATATCTGCCACCTATCCTCTTCAGATGGACGGCTCCTAGCCTTCTCGCTACTTCGGGCCTTCGCGCCCCACGACTTTTGACAACAATTTCTCACCCTTCCACTTACGAGCTTCCAAGATGCGAGGTGCCACTTGTCCACTTGTCAACTCCTGTGGATCCACACTATCCTCGGAGTAGTTGAGATATCGCTTCTCGCAATATCACGTCTCTCCTGAAAAAACTTAGGACACTTTTCCTCACAAGGTCCCGATAGGCGATCTCGTGAACAATCCAACAGCCCTAGCCGACTTGGATCAATGGTGTTGTCCCTCCTGAGCCTTGAATCCTCTCCACGCCTGCGTTGTAACTACCTTGCACCTCTGGAAGATCCAACATCTCTCGGAACTTCATGAAATCTCTTCCAAAGATTTCGTCCATCTGTTCTCCCCTTGAGGATTCTACGAAATAAAGCAGTGTCTCTCCACGAGACTCATTTGCTCACTTTGCCAACCTGCGATGCTTTCCTCCGACTTCCAACGACAACTTCCCTGCACTTAGCCTTCAGGGAGTTCAAAGGTCTATTCCTCCTAAGTTTTTTTCACTCTGATTCTTTCAGAGGGACTTGCACGTGCTCCTCGTGACAATCATTCAACAACTTCCAAGTGTTGAATCCCTTCAACTTTGCGCACTCCTGCAGTAGCAGTATTCGATCGTTTTCTTCTCAGATTCACAAATGAGATTTATTCTTCTTCAGCCTGTGCACTCCTTGCACGGATTCAACAAACCAAATCCACTTCTGGGTGAATGAGGACAAAAGTTAAACTACTGAGCCTTCTTCAACGCACTCCTTGCAGATGTATTCAACTGCACACTTTGCAGGAATCTCCTGGCTCAGATAGAGGAACAATTGAACCTCATTCTCTCTCCCTTTCAGAATTCAGTTTGAAACATGAAATCATATGCACATCATATACAAAGAAAATGCATAACAAGAAAGCAAACATTCATGATCACAACATCAGTACACAGAGAAAACAACACAAACCATGAGCTTGAATCAAAGCTTCCTTCTATTAATTCAAATGCATGTACATGGGTGTTCTTCATACAATATTCTCTGCTTTCTCTCCTCTTCTCCTGGGTTGATAATAATACAATGCACAATGAGGGTGTCTATATCCATTTTCCCTCTCGAACTCTAAACTATCAAATCTAGACTTAAAATCCTATCTACCAACATTAAATCTATTAAATGTCGACTATCTACCAAAGGACGAGAGATTAAAGGCTCAAGGTCAAATACAATATACAATGCGCCTTCATAAATGGCTTCATTTAAAGACTTGCGCTACAATCCCAAAGAACTTCAAAAATTTGGGTTTGCTTATCCAGCTGATCTCCGCTTGATGTGCTGGCTTGCTTGATGAGTTGGCGATGCTCCTGCATCAATTTTCATGAATGCTTGATTATCCTTATAATTGTATATTTTAAACTGAATTCTTATTATTGCTTGGGAATGAAGCTTCTTCGAGAGAAAGAAAATTCTTTCCTTTAAAGGATTTGGTCCTCAGGTGACTCATTTTGTGGTTCATTTTACATACAATTATGGAATATATTCATACAATTTGGGGACTAGTTTTGGCCACTTTTGTATTGTGGTTGAGGATGTTTATAAAACAAATTATCTTATTAAAATATAAGAGAAACAAATTGAATATTAAAAGGTGCAAATTCAAAATTCAGAGAACTTCGAGGAAGAGAAGAGGTTGTAAAGAGAGAAATATCAATATCATTATGTAGGGTTATGATGAAGAGTTTAGTTGCATATCAACATGAAAACAATCATCAAACTTGAAAATTTTGACAGGGAGAAACCAAAAAACGTGAATAAAAAGAACTCCAAATAAAAATATCAATATGAATGCATACAACCCGGTCCAAGATATTGTGGATCAATGAAAAATTGGGGAAACAGATAATGTTATGTTTGGGTTGGCTTTGGGATATAAGTCTTTTGTTTGCAATTGCAGTAAACATTTTTGTAGGAACATATTGAACAAAGTGTTGTCAAAAATAAATGTCAAGATATGGTTGGTAATATAGGAATGAAAATGCATTTTGAAGCTACAAACCAAGGTACACACACTTTGGTACTAGGTAATGCATTTGACAATATTTATTTATTATGAACTTTTGGGAAATGGTGAATATGTTGTTTGATTATCCTTCACTCTAAAATAAGAAAAGCAAGGAGGCCATTCATAATATACATTGTTGATGCAGAAGCATCACTCCACGTCAGCAGCGTGCCATCCAACAAGCACATCCAACACACATTAATGGAGAAAGGGAGAGGCGCAGCCCTCACAATTTTGAAATTTGAAATTTCAATAAATGTTGTAAGGATTTTAATGACAGACCAAGCAATTGTTCAAGAAGTGGTTGAGGTTGACTTAAATGGCTACCTACAGCTAAGTCTAGATCTGGCAAGTCTGCGAAAACCATTTTATGAATGTAGCCATAAGAGCTGCTCTGTGATAGCGATAGCTCAGAGACAATGATGTGGAGGATAAGCTTGAGAGAGCCCTCATTTTGTAATAGAGAAAAATAGAGAGGAATAGAGAATAAAGAGTTAGGAAGAGAGACCAGAGTAGAGAGGTATTGAGAGAGAGCTGAGACTTGTTATAGTCCAACATTTGTAAACATTTGTATAGACATTTGGAAATTAATACAAAGAGAAGTTTTTCCTACCCATGAATTGTCTGTGTATGTTTATGCATTTGAATGTCACATGTATCATGCAGATATAGGTTATAGATAGATTTTATTATCTATCTGTGAGTTTGTTGGTTTTCATCTGGGTTCTTTAGGCTGTGCAAGGAGTTCACAACATAACATTGGAAGTTCTGTGGCTAGCGCAGGTAGTGCACATCTGAGCTTCGCAGAGTCAGGAAGAACATGCAAGGAGTGCACACGAGGATGATTCACAGACTCAAAGGAAGCCTCAAAGTTATTGAATAATTTGGAGGAGGAACTTTGCAAAAGAAGGCACAAAGAATAAGAGACAAAACTACTGACGGTTCTGTAGAGCTCTGCTAGGAGGGCATTGAGCGAGTGCAAGGAGTGCAAAGGAGAAAAGGATTTGGGCCGTCAGATCTAGCACCAAGGACCGATATCCATTGGATCCGGAAAGGGGAGGAGGAGGTTTAAACCTCGTAGAAGGAAAGGAAAGGACTCATCGAAGTCCCGAAATAATCAAAACCATCCATCTCAGACAACGCGTGTCAAGAGACCCACATTTCTGTGATTCAGACACCAGGAGACCGAGAGTGAAGAGTCTCCAGAAATCACGAAATGACTAGGACTATCCATAGGAGGACACGTGGAAGGTGGTCAAGGATTCGGGAAAAGGCCTGAAAGATTTCGGTTCCAGGTGGACTGGGCCGTTGATCTCTCAGCTGAGAGATTTCGACATATCAGGAACCGGGGATTGGAAAGACAGAGAATCGGGGGAACGCTTGCATCACGGTTTCTCGAATCACGAAAAGTCGGTAGCGCAGAGTCGTAAGTCCTTTTTGGCATTTTGGAAACCGAGAGTTCAAGAGAGAAGGAGTCGTGAGATAGGGAGTCCCGACTCGTGGAATCGCAAAATCATGAATTCCAAAATCCCAAAAAAGAAGATCATGGTCACGAGTAGATTTCAGCATTCCGTGGTCCGGGAGGTGGAAGGACCAAGAATCGTTTGCAACCGAAATCGCAAAATTGTGAATTCCAAAATCCCAAAAGAGGACCTTGGTCGCGGGTAGTTTTTGGTGTTTTGGTGACCTAAAGTTGGAGGGACAAGGATCCTGGGAGAGCTCTCATGCAAGAGTCCTGAAAACCCGAAACTCGAAAGGTGTTGGTTTGGAATAGGCAAGAGCACTGAAAGCTGGGCGTGCGCACAGATTTTCTCAAGACCTATGATAGGGAGTTAAAGGGACCTGTGGATTTGTTCAACGGGTTACAACAGGAGCCTGAAGAGCTATTTCAGCTCAGAAGAAGAACGATCCAGAGACCAGGAGGTCAGTGGACCCTATTGAGGTAGGGGGTCTACATCAAGTGGTATCAGAGCCAATATTTCGTTGTTTTTGGATCACAGATAAGAGGAGGACTTTGAAGAGATATAGTCTGATACCATCAAGTGGTATCATAGCCACTTTCTGTCTATATATCATAGGTAGAAGGAGACAGAGAAGGAAAATAAAAACACTTTGATACACATCAAGTGGAATCAGAAACAAAGATTCATTTGTATACAACAGGTGAAACAGGAGACAGAGTAATAATACTCTGTGGTGATTGTTTGCAGGTGTGCAAAATTCAATAGACAACTAGGTGAGATGTAGGAGAAGATGGAGATGCTTTCATGCGTAGAGTGATCCATAAGTTTTCTAGGAGGGCAGACAGAAGATGAAAATGGCTACTGAAGGACATGAGCATGGTGGAAGAGGATACCACCGACAGATGAGTAAAGCAGAGATGGATAAAGAACTCGCCGAGATAAGAGCGAGGATGGAGGAGCTTACATTTCGAATGCAACATAGTGAAAACGTGTGATGGGTGTATGAATGGCCCATGAAAAAGAAGGTGAAGTGGCTATTCAAGGAGTTGTTGGCCAAAAGATAGCAAAGGCTTTTGAAAATATGGTTGAGATATGCTAAAAGCCTCAGTGACACAGATTTGGTTTGCATATGTGAGCCAAAAGTTGGAGAAACCCTCAATGATGAGGAAGAGAGATCAGTTTCAAGTCTCATAAACTATGAGGAGGGCAGAGATGAATTTTCCAATTGCCATGTGGGAAATAAAATGAGATCATTGGAGGGTCTCATAGACTGTCAGGAGGACAGCCATGGAAATTCATATTGCCAGGAGGGAAATGGTATGAGATCAGTGGAAGATCTCGTAAACTGCCAGGTGGGCAGGACAAAAATCCCATATTGCCAAGTGGGAAAGGAAGAAAAGATGACACTGTTTGGAAGTCTTATGTACTTAGGGATGAGTTCAGGTCAGCAAGGAGTGCTGATGAAGATGGGATCGATTGATCTCATAAAATGCCAGGTGGGCAGAGGTGAACTTTCGAGTTGCTAGGTGGGAAATGGGAATAGATCAACAGAAGGTCTCGCACACTTCCAGGGGAGCAGTGATGAAAGTTCATATTTCTAGGTGGGCAATGAGATGGGATCACTAGATCTCATAGACTGGTAGGTGAGCAACAAAAAATTCCCAAATTGCTAGGTGGGTAAGGGGAAAGAGATGAGACTGTATGAAAGTCTCATGAAATCAAAGGAGAGTTCAGATTAGCAAGGGGTGCTAAAAGGAGAAAATCAAAAGAGCATTCGGATGATTGGGGGAATTCGGGTATTCCTACCAGATAGCCTAGTTGAGGCCAAAGCATGTGTTGCAGATGCAACAAAAATAGGAAGACAACCAACAGAGACTGTCAAAGAAGAGGAAGAAATGGAGAAGACACTGATGTTTTCCCCTACAGCAGAAGATGAGCATTCAAAAGAATGGCTCAAAATTTTCAGCCAGGAAGCTGTGTAGGAGATGACTGCAACACCGAAGCCTGTAGCAGAAGAGGAAGCAAACACCACGTATTTTGTTGATCTGTGTGAAGAATTGGAAGCCCTGGAGAGAAGGGTGATAGTACAAAGCTTGCACATCCAACAGGTTAAGTTGGAAGAAGGTAGTGGAGCATACCAGCCCCAGGAGAAGCTGGAACTATGCCAACAGGAGAAATGGCAGAAACAGAACTACCACAAGAAGAGAATGAACAATAGTTCAGTGAGGATATTACAGAGCTATATTTTGTAGCAGAGTGGCCACTTAGTGCCACAAAGAGAGATAAATACAACATGGGAGATCAAGCAAATTTTCCCAGTGAGGAGACAGATGTGCAGCAGAGAAGACTACATACAAAGAGCCAACCACTAGAGCAGCTGACAGAGATAATTGAGGAGATCAGAAGGCTGATGATCAGATCAACAGAAGCGGTCAACAAAGGAGAGCTGAGAAGAAGGGAGCTGGTAAGAGCAACAGGACAACAACAACAACAACAACATAGCTGGAGAGGAGTAGATGGACAACTCCAAGGGAAAGTTTGGGATCCAGGTGGATTTCAACATAGGAGAAGAGGAGGTCATGATTTTTTCAGCTGAGGAGTATGATGCAGGAGCATTACTCCACGTCAGCAGTGTGCCATCCATCCAACACATCCAGCACGTATTAATGGAGAAAGAGAGAGGCACAAACCTCTCAATTTTGAAATTTGAAATTTCAATAAATGTTGTAAGGCTTTTAATGCCAGACCACGTAACTGTTCAGGAAGTGGTTGAGGTTGCCTTAAATGGTTACCTACAGCTAAGTCTAGATATGACAGGTCTGCGACAACCATTTTATGAATCTAGTTGTAGGAGCTACTCTGTGATAGTGATAGCTCATAGACGGTGAGGTGGAGGATAAGCTCGAGAGAGACCTCATTTTGTAATAGAGAAAAATAGAGAGGAATAGAGAATAGAGAGTTAGTAAGAGAGACCAGAGCAGAGAGGTCTTGAGAGAGAGATGAGACTTGTTACAGTCCAACATTTGTAAACATTTGTATAGACATTTGGAAATTAATACAAAGAGCAGTTTTTCCTGCCCATGAATTGTCTGTGTATGTTTATGCATTTGAATGTCACATGTATGCTGCAGATACAGGTTATAGATAGATTTTACTATCTATTTGTGAGTTTGTCAGTTTCCCTCTGGGTTCTTTAGGTTGTGCAAGGAGCGCACAATAGAACATTTGAATTTATGTGTCTAGCACAAGGAGTACGCATCTGAGCTCTGCGGATTCAGGAAGAACGTGCAAGGAGTGCACGCCAGGAGGATTCACAGACTCAATGGAATCCCTAGAGTTACTAAATACTATGGAGGAATTGTGCAAAAGAAGGCACAAAGAAGAAGAGACAGAACTATTAACGGTTCTATAGATCTCTTCCAGGAGGGTATTGAGCGAGTGCATCGAGAGAAAGAGTGTCGAGGAGAGACACTGGTAGAGTTGTTGAACACTCTGTAATCTCTACAAGGTGTGCATTGAGCCGAAGAATGCCAGGAGCGTGTGAAGCATTTCTTTACAAGAAATACTTCGGATCTGAGTTTAGTGAAGTAATCAATAGCACAAGGAGTGTATGAGGATGGACTTATTCTAAGTCCCGAAGCTCAGGATGAATAGTGCATTTGCGCATAGAGCAACAGAAGAAAGGAGCAGAAGGTTGAGAAACCATTTGAAGTTTCACATTTGACAATGCTCAGGAGTTCAGAATTTTGGCATTTCAGAGTTCGAGGTTTGGAGCGGAAAGGGATTTTGGAGTCATTGCATCGCAAACTCCTTGTGCGAGAAATCACGCCAGCCATCGAATCTGGAGTGCATTGGCCCGAGAGCCATTGGATCACAGATACGTGCACATGAGGAGCACACATATGGGTTGCATAGGAGAAAAGGATCTGGATCGTCAGATCTAGCACCAAGGACCGATAGCAATCAGATCCGAAAGGGGGAGAACAAGGTTTAACCCTCGTAGAAGAAAAGGAGAGGACTCGTCAAACTCTCGAAAGAATCATAATTGTCCATCTCAGAGGACGCATGTCAAGAGAACCACATTTTGGTGATTTTGACACCGGGAGACTGAGAGTGAAGATTCTCCAAAAATCACGAAAGGAGAACTCGTGAAAGGACCGGGACCATCCACAGGAGGACACGTGGAAGGAGGTCAACGCTTTAGGAAAAGGCCCGAAAGATTTCAATTCCGGGAGGATTGGGTCGTTGATCACTCAGCTGAGATATTTTTCCATTTTGAGAACTGGGGATTGGAAAGAAAGAGAATCGGAGGAATGCTTGTATCGTAGTTTCCCGAATCATAAAAAGTCGGTAGCACAGAGCCCTAAGCACTTTTTGGCATTTCAGCAACTGGGAGTTCAAGATCAAAGGAGTCGTGAGACTGGGAGTCCCAACTTGCGGAATCATGAAATCAAGAATTCCAAAATCCCAAAAAGAAGACCGTGGTCATGGGTAGATTTCATCATTCCGGGGTCCAGGACGTGGATGAACCAAGAACTGTCTGTAGCCAGAATCGCAAAATCGTGAATTCTGAAATCCCGAAAGAGGAATGTGGTCATGGGTAGTTTTCGGCGTTTCAACAACTGGGATTTGGAGGGACAAGGATCCTGGGAGAGCTCTCATGAAGGAGTCCCGAAAACCCAAAACCTGAAAGGTGTTGGTTCAGAACAGGCAAGATAGCAGATATTTGGGTGCGCGCACAAATTTTCTCAAGACCTATGCCAGGGAGTTAAAGGGACCTATGGATTTGTTCAATGGGTTCAAACAGGATCCCAAAGAGCTATTTTGGCTAAGAAAAATAATGATCCAGAGACCGGGAGGTCAGTGGACCCTGCTGAGGTAGGCGGTCTACATCAAGTGGTATTAGAGCCAATATTTCGTTGTTTGCAGATCACAAACAAGAGGAGGATTGTGAAGAGATATAGTCTGATACCATCAAGTGGTATCAGAGAAAATTTATGTTTGTATACTCTAGGTAGAAGGAGGCAGAGAAGGAAAAGAAAAAAAATCTGATACACATAAAGTGGAATCAAAAACAAAAATTCATCTGTATACAGTAGGTGAAAGAGGAGACGGAGTAATAATGCTCTGCAGTGATTGTTTGTAGGTGTGCAACAATCAATAGGAAACCAGGTGAGTTGTAGGAGAATATGGAGATGCTCTCAGGTGTAGAGTGTTCCATAAGTTTGCTAGGACAAAAGACAGAAGATGAAAATGTCTACTGAAGTCCATGAGCATGGTGGAACAAGAGACCATCGACAGATGAGTAAAGAAAAGATGGATAAAGAACTCGTCGATATAAGAGAGAGGATGGAGGATATTCCATTTTGAATGCAACAGAGCGCAAAGGCACGATGGGTGTATGAATGGCCCATGAAAAAGAAGGTGAAGTGGCCAGTCAAGGAGTTGTTGGCCAAAATACGGAAAAGGTTGTTGAAAATATGGTCGAGATATGCTGAAATCCTTAGTGACACAGAGTTGGTTTACATATGTGAGCTAGAATTTGGAGAAACCCTCAGTGATGAGGAAGAGAGATCAGTTTCAAGTCTCATAAACTGCTAGGAGGGAAGAGATGAATTTTCCAATTGCCAGGTGGGAAATGAAATGAGATCATTGGAGGGTCTCATAGACTATCAGGAGGACAGCCATGGAAATTCATATTGCCAGGAGGGAAATGGTATGAGATCAGCTGAAGATCTCGTAAACTGCCAGGTGGGCAAGACATAAATCCCATATTGCCAAGTGGGCAAGGGAGAGAAGATGAGACTTTCTGGAAGTCTCATGGACTCAGGGATGAGTTCATGTCAGCAAGGAGTGTTGATGAAGATGGGATTGATTGATGTCATAAAATGTCAGGTGGGAAGAGGTGAAATTTCAAGTTGTTAGGTGGGTAATGGGAAGAGATCATCACAAGGTCTCACATAGTCCCAAGGGAGCAGTGGTGAAATTTCATATTTCCAGGTGGGCAATGAGATCAGATCACTAGATCTCATAGACTGCCACGTGGACAACAAAAAATTCCCAAATTGACAGGTGGGCAAGGGGAAAGAGATGAGACTGTCTTAAAGTCTCATGAACTCAGAGGAGAGTTCAAGTCAGCAAGGGGTGCTGACAGGAGAAAATCAAAAGAGCATTATGATGATTAGGGGAATTCGGGTATTCCCACCACATAGCCCAGTTGAGGCCGAAGCATGTGTTGCATATGTAGCAACAGCAGGAAGACAGCCAGCAGAGACTGTCAAATAAGAGGAAGAAATGGAGTAGACACTGATGTTTTCCCCTTTATCAGAATGTGAGCATTCAAAAGAATGGCTCAAAATTTTCAGCCAGGAAGTTGAACAGGAGATGACTACAGCACTGAAGTCTGCAGAAGAAGAGGAAGAAGACAACATAGATTTTGTTGATCTGTGTGAAGAATTGGAAGCCCTGGAAAAAAGGGTGATGGTAAAAAGCTTGGACATCCAACAGGTTAAGTTGGAAGAAGGTAGTGGAGCATACCAGCCCCAAGATAAGCTGGAAGAATTTGGAAGTATGCTAACAGGAGAAATGGCAGCAACAAAACTACCATAGGAAGAGGCTGAACAATAGATCAGTGAGGAGACTGCAGAGATGGAGTCTACCGCAGAGTGGCCACTTAGTGCCATAAAGAGAGATAAAGATGACATGGGATATCAAACAAATCTGCCCACTGAGGAGACCGAAGTGCAATAGAGAATACTGCATACAAAGAGCCAGCCACTGGAGCAGCTAGAAGAGATAATTGAGGAGATCAGAAGGTTGATGATCAGATCAGCATAAGCGGGCAACAAAGGGGAGTTGAGCAGAAGGGAGCTTGCAAGAGTAGTAGGACAACGACATCATCAATAACATAGCTAGAGAGGAGGAGATGGACAACTCCAAGGGAAATTTTGGGATCCAGGTGGATTTCAACACTGGAGAAGAGGAGTTCATGATCAGGAGATCATGATTTTTCCAGCTGAGGAGCATGATGCAGGAGCATCACTCCACATCAGCAACGTACAATCTATCCAACACATCCAGCACACATTAATGGAGAAAGGGAGAGGCACAACCCTCTCAATTTTGAAATTTAAAGTTTCAATAAATGTTGTAAGGCTTTTAATGGTAGACCATGCAGTTGTTCATGAAGTGGTTGAGGTTTCCTTAAATGGTTACCTGCAGCTAAGTCCAGATCTGACAGGTCTATGAAAACCATTTTATGAATGTATTCATAGGAGCTACTATGTGATAGAGATAGCTCAGAGACAGTGAGGTGGAGGATAAGCTGGAGAGAGCCCTCATTTTGTAATACAGAAAAATAGAGAGGAATAGAGAATAAAGAGTTAGGAAGAGAGACTAGAGAAGAGATGATCAGGGGATCAAATTTTGCTCAAATTTCAAAGTGCTCGGAATGCGAYGAAAACAGATCCACTGCGTCCRTCTCGTCTTCCTGATTCTGGAGATATATTTACTTTGTCAAACGGACTCCGTATGGAGAAGATATCGCGATCTGTTCGTCAAGGAAAACAGGCAAAAATTTTGGTGCTGACTGTACAGTCCGTACGGTCTGACGTGGCAGGGCCGTACAGGCCGTACGACCGTATAGTGGTGACGTGGCAGGTATTGGCTCGTTGACAGTTGGCAAGTCAGGAGCTGACACGTGTCTAGTTGGATGGAAAATGATATGAGGACATGTGGCCCAATCCGTGGGCGCCACGTGTCACTCATTGGTTGGCTAGTGGTTATGTAAAATTTATGGTGGAGTCCGCGGGGTTCGATCCCCGGACCTCCCACAATGCATACGCCTTCGCACGACCGCCCGACCATTGGGCCACAAGTTGGTTCTTATTAACTATATGTGTTTGAAAATATTTGAATTTGCAAGTTTGTAATGTGGGCGGGGAGTCAGGTCGGGGCTTAGCCCCGGCTCGTGGTCGTTTGTAATGTTATATGACCATGTTGTATAGTCCGATGAATGGCGCGGGTATATAACACATGAACCAAAGTTTGTATATAACATTGTATTAAAATATATCGCACGGGGTTTAGAACCATAACCCACGGTATAATGCGCACGGGGTTTTTAAAACCAAGAACCATGGTTCTATTGTATATACCATGTGACCCCGACCTGGAGCGTGGGTATTTGTAAATCGACTTAACCACCTTTTAGCCAAGCGCGCGGACATATGTGCCATACACCCAGGTGCCGAGGCGGTTAGGGGCTGGCGCGCCCTTAACTGTTCTACGGTTTTCACCGTTGGCGCAGTTGTGCCCGGTGTTGGGTTTTTGCGCTTAAATGAGCGTGTGAGCCAGGTTCAATACAGAGGGGTGCGAATTGTAGATCCAGAGATAGCAAGCTTGAAGAGGGAGACTTCCAGGAGGCCTAACTTCTTCGTTTTTCGACCGATTGAGGTGCCGAAAGAGCCCAGACAGGGGTTTTGGGACGCTGGGAAGCCATTGGACCAGTCGGTTTGTCAGTTTGAGCATTTTAAGACATGTTTTTGAGCACTTTTGAGAAATTAATAATAATGATCCATTGGATGTTGGACCAGGAGAGGGGTGAACTCCTTTATCAATTGGTGTGCATATGTGTTTATGTTCAATGATTATGCTATTGTCTATGTGTAATTTTCATAAGTAATCCTTAAATTTATGTGTTGCAAACTGATCCTTTTTCTTTAAACACATAACATTCACTTGCAATAAGTTTTCAAGTTTTTCAAGTCTTCTTCATTTTTAGATCAAGTTGGTATCAGAGCACTGGTTTTTGAAGACTTGATTGTTTGCAAGTTTTGTTTCTGATGCTCACAAGGTTGAAA
>SNQJ01S0001055.1:9823-38244 GCA_010110895.2 Picea sitchensis
TATCTTTCATTAGGCATGAATGGCCTCCGCTTGAACAATTGCATGCTTGATTCAGGGGCCTCAACAAATGTCATGTCATTGAAGATGATGAAACAACTTGGTTTGAAGACAACCCGACCTTATGGAAATGTTTGTGGTATTGATTCAAGAAGAGTTGAGGTGTTGGGGGCATGTGAAGATGTTGAGGTATTTTTGATAGTTTTTCCACATATCAGTGTCCTCATGGACATATTGGTAATCGATGTTCCGGATGCCTGGGGGATGCTCTTGTCGAGGACCTGGTCCTCAGCCCTTGGAGGTTTCCTTGGCATGAACCTTACACATGCATATATTCCCATGGGCAATGGCACATATGAGATGTTACATAATAGGGAAAAGAAATATACACATGTGATGGATCTGAGGGGCCCTAGTTATGTCAATGAACACTACTATGATATGCCTCCACAAGTTATTGAGTATGATCCATCTGAGTTACCCTTCATGCAGGAAGATTCCATAGAGATGTTTCTCCCATGGACAGATAAGAAGAAGAATGCAAAATACCATGGGGAGGAGCTAGGGTCTATTCATATTATGCAAGAAGAAGATGAGACACATGAAAAAATCGTCAGAGAGACAGTGCACACAGAGTTTCCATACGACGAGAATACACCTTACATCGATTTCAATGAAGCAAGTCTTGTGCTCATGTGGGACAAAAGAAGGGCAAGCCCAGATATGACCAAGAAGACAACAATTCATGGCTTGGCCCTTACATCATCATAAAGAAGTATGACAAAGAAAGGTACTATCTGACAACATTAGACGGGAGAAAGATGCCACTACCGGTAGATGGGTCTCTTCTCCATCCTTAAATCCAGGTCACATGACTTCTTCAGAGCTCATGCCCCAGGTAAGTAGGTAAGTCACTTTGCTTCCCTACATTTGCACCTTGATTGGTCATACTAGTTTAGATGCATTTCATTTTCATTTTGTTCTACTTGCATATTGATTTCATGCTTAGTTTAGATTTTTTTGAAAAAATGTCAAAATTTTATTTTTCTAGCTTAGTTGGTTTTGATTATGATCATATGAGAACAAGGTTGAGTAGGCCATCCTGCACTTGACAATTTGATGTTTCCTTGCAAGCACAAGTCTACCAGGAGATGTTGCAATACTCATGCACTCTACGACGAGCACATGTCCCCAAGTAGGAGCCAAATGTTATCCCCATTTCATGGATAACTAAGGAGGTTATGTCTTGAGGCCCTCAGCTTGCAGATTATGTCTCAAGTGCCGAGAGACTATATGACCAACAATACCCTTTTGCATAGATGGAAACCCCTCTCACCACCACAGATGGTCATAGATTTGCAGATGGAATCCACCACATCAAGTGGCTTTTGGAAGGTAGTGGGCCTTGCTCCATGAGGTACAAGTCAGTATTATGGTGAGCATCATTTCAATACTTAATCCAATTGAGTTTGTTGTATCTCAGATTTCTCTAGATTTCATGATATATGCTTGGAAATTATGTCTTTTTCCTTGCTTCACCTTGGTGGTTGACATTGTGCCATAGTAAGTGGTTTTCCTTGGGGATGGGTTTGCTACTAAGAACTCCCTTAATGAGCCATTGTACCATTCTCGACCATACTTACCTCTTTCCATCATTAATCCCCTCCATTTCCTTGTCTCTTGGGATTTTAGGGAGTATTGACCCAAGAAGGGGTTGTCCCGCATTCTATGGTAAGAAGGAGTTGAAACTTGAAGGCTCAGAGGGGTTGATGTTGGGTAAAAGATAAAATCCTTTATAAACCTTTGAGATGCTTCGCCCATGGATCACCCAAGAAAGCAGTGAAATGCTTATCTTTGAGTAAAGGGGACCCACAATATAATAAAAAATGCTTAAAAGGTTAGTTGAAGGATAAGAGGTCTCATGACGAGCTGACCTATCACATCCATGAATATCCAGTGGTATGACATTGCCATCATCTAGTCACCAAACCAGGGTAATGGATCTCAGTTGCATGGATGAGAGAAAGGGGGTCTCATCATGAGGCAATCTTCTCATTTCCACTAGTTGTTTTTGGGTGACATTGCCATGATCTGGTCACCACGCCAGGGCAGTGACCTTCAACCTCTCCTTATGCTATATTGAAAGAAAATACAAAGAAATATAGATAAAATGCAATTGATGGGCTTGGAAAAAGTGCTTTGCGGATGAAGGTACCACACACCCTCTACAAAGGCACCCATGAACGAGAAACTACGACCCCTTGTATGTCATGAGCCTTATGTCCATTGAGTCTCGACCCCAACCACTTCATCCACTTTACATGGCTTAGAGAGGGATCCCTTGGAAACTCTCCTTGGCCCAGGGAAAAATCTACCCAATAAGACACCTCATCAACCTTCCCATATTCAAGCTTAAGAAGTCGCATAGTGTCTTTGAGCAATTAATTGTTTGATATAGTGATCTTTGATGCACATGCTCAGGTGGCTCATTTATTGATTGGAGTTACTTATCATGATGTTATGACTTGATATCCTTGGAGGGAGTGCTTGTTTGTGTTTGCAGGACCTAGTTGGTGGACAGTTTTGGAAGAATAAGCTTAGCTTGGGTTTCCATGGGGCTACAAGCCCATAGGTTGGATGCCAAGGGCCCGCATGCCTGATGAGAAAGATCAAACTTGGAAGTCCTTGAGATTGACTTGGACGACATAGCCTAGCCCTCACATGCCAAACGTTTTTCCTAGGAGAGGCAAAACGTCACTCCTAGAGGCATGACGTCACCTAGGGCGGTTAGGGCTTGTTGGTGAGGTGCCACTCATTTGCACATGGATGTTTTGAGGAGAAGAGGGTCTTCACCATGAGGAGATTTTGTAGATGCTTGACATATGGCCTTTGGAGGCCTACCCATGCTTCTCCAACACCAATGACTTCTTCCAAGTGGAAAAACGTCCCCTAAAGGTGAGACGTCCATGTAAAATTAGGGTTTATTTGTGAAAAAGTGAAACTTTAAATGAATTTTTTTAGCATTACGTTGTTAAAGGGGGTAAGATCAGGGTTCTCAACCCCTAGTATTGTGGTTTACCCCTTAATTTATGGACAAGTCACCTTGGTGACATTTGTATTAATAAGAGATCATAAGATCTCATTTTAACATAACTCTCCCTCATTGTGAGAAGTATTGGTCTGAAATTTTCGCTATCTTTGGAAAATTTGTCTCTCTTGGCTCTTGTTTATGGTTATCTCTTGATGTTATGGTTGATGGAAGTGATGCACTATCCTTAGAAGCCTTATCTCTTGCTATTGTGGTGGATTATCTTGGCATTTTCACTTGAATTGGTATGGTTTTTACTCTCTTGCTATCATTTGTTTCAAGTCAAGGTCATTGTGCTAGAAGCTAGGTGGGAAGTATAAGGGCATACACCCCCACCATAGTCTTCATCATTTTATGTTTCATGTTATTGGTTAAACAAGGGTTTGCTAAGAGAAGTATAAGGGCATACACCTTCTTAGCTTAAACCCTAGCTAGAGAAACTTGCCTTGGGAAGTAAGAGGGCTTACACCTCCAAGGAGGTAACTTCTCTAGCTCTTTCTTTTCATGACCCCATTAACCCAACAATTAAGAGCACTAGTCATTTATTAATGCATTGGGAAACATGATTTTTGGTCATTTTTACTTATTGCAAAGTGGATTGTATTCCTTGTGCCTTGGGCACCTCACAGGCACTAATGCGTCCCCGTCAAGGGGATACTTCTTGCTGTCATTATAAAATTACATCTTCAGTCGTTAGGGTTGCATAAACTCTAACTCATTTGCTTGAATAACTCCCTTATCAACCATTGGATTTTGCTCAAAGTTTGCACACTTATTCTTCTTGGTCTAGCACACTTTTTGGAAAAGTTTGAGGGGATTTCAGTGGCTAATGTTTTTGATGTAATACATTGAATGTTACAGCTGTAAGGCTGATATAATTTGCTGCAAACAAGTGTTTACAACAACCTTATTGTTTTATGCTAGCATATTGATTTTTCATCTTGAGTTTAGCTAGTCATTAACTAGTCTTTCTCTTGTATTTTATACTTGATCTCTAGCATTTATTGAGCAGCTTAAACACCATTATATTGCTGATATATACGGTTATCTATTGCTGCAAATTAGGGACAATAAGCTTAAATTTCTTATCCAACTAGCATACATCATTACAAAGTGTTTTTTCTCGTGTCTCGGGCAAATATTTCACCATTTACAGGTTACTCAACATACTTGGCAACCCTTGTACCTTCCCAAGACTTCATTCAACACATTTCACTCCACTTAGACTTGACCTCTAGGGGCTTCACTTCCATCTTTATCCATATTCGTCTCATTCCCCGTAGGGTCACCGATATCGCCTCCCTAGAGTGACCTAGTCACCCTTGAAGTGCGGGACCTACATCGAGGTGACATTGGGTGTAGGATTCCCAAGTTGTATCACTTGCCTTGTAGTTGGGTTAGGATTTTCCCAACCTACAACTTGCGCTATAATAGGGGAATAAGAGGATTTATACCCCCAAGGATCTAGTATCCCTAGCTCTTTCTCTAAGACCCCATTAACCCATAACTAAAGGCACTAGTCATTGCATATGAGACATAAATGATTGCATTGGTTAACGTGAGAATTCAAGATATTGGTTTTCTCTCACTTGAGGTTTGTTTCCCTAGCCTTGAGCTACCTTGCCTCATTGAGGTGTCCCCTTTCAACCACAATTTCTCATTGTTGTAGTAAAACTCACTTACAACCACTAAGCCTGCACTAACCCTAGGTAACTAAACCTAACTAGTTCCTAAACTAACCCTAGACTAGCCCTTAAAATCTGCCTTGACCTCCTACTAGGAGCTGATTTGATTGGATAATTTTTCTGGAATAAGTCTTGGTTTGCTACAGCCATAACGTTGGTAATTTCATTGCAGAAACCCTAACCTAAAGTCACTGGAGAGACCTCGTGCAAAGATTTTGGTAGTTGCAGTGACCTTCCATTCACCTTCTGATCGGACCATAAAGAGGACAAATCTCTTTGTCCGAGAGACCACCTTTCTACACTACTTTACAAAGATCAAAGAGACTGCAATAGTTGACACTGTCTCTGGTACCCTCTAGAGTTGACCTCCCAAAGTAATAATGACACTACGAGGCCTAGATTCATAAACAACATGATGCTTCCATGTATATGGTTATCCTAAAAGAAAATCATAAACTTCAAGGGGGAAACATCACACAATAACTTGTCTTTGAAGCATTTGATGTCGTAGTACGGGTGGCATTACTGGTTGACACAGATGTCTCATCCCTGGCTAAGCCAACTGATGGTGTATGGCTGAGGGTGCAACATCATTGTTAGGTTCAACCTCTTGACAACCTCTGTTGAGATTAGGTTCTTCTGGCTACCGCTATCAACAATGAAATGGAGTGGGGTCCGCTTCACACACATCTGTGAATGGAAGAAGTTCTCCCCTTCTTTAGTCTCCTCTAGTTCCCATTACTGGACTTTTGTGGTAGCGATGGTGACACTAGGTTATGAGTCAATGATCTATTTCCCCTTATCTGGTTCTGAATTAGAGTTTGAGTGCTTTACCTGATAGTGCAAAGGTACCCCAATAGGCAAAGTAAAGATGTCTTTGTTCTCTTCTACTATCTTTTCCACCTATTGCTGCTATGTGGAGAGACCCCGTGCAAATATTTTGGCAGTTTTAGTGACCTATTCACCTTTTGACCAGACCATGAAGAGGACAAATCTCTCTGTCTGAGAGACCACCTTTCTACACTACTTCACAGAGATCAAAGAGACTACAATAGTTGACACTGCCTCTGGTACCCTCTAGAGTTGGCCTCCCAAAATAATAATGACACTACATGGCCTAGATTCATAAACAACATGATGCTTCCACATATATGGTTGTCCTAAAAGAAAATCATAAACTTCAAGGGGGAAACATCACACAATACCTTTTCTTTGAAGGTTTGATGTCGTAGTGTAGGTGGCATTACTAGTTGACGTGAATGTCTCATCCCTAGCTGAGCCAACTCATGGTGTATCGCTGAGGGTGCAACATCATTGTTAGGTTCAACCATCTTTTGATATTAGGTTCTTTTGGCTACCATTGTCAACAATGGAATGGAGTGGGGTCCCCTTCACCCACATCTATGAGTGGAAGAAGCGCTCCCCTTTTTTAGTCTCCTCTAGTTCCCCTACTGGAATTTTGTGGTAGCGATGGTGACACTAGGTCATGCATCAATGATCTATTTTCCCTTATCTAGTTTTGAATCAACGTTTGAGTCGACATCCAACTCTGAGGCTTTCATCTCAGCCAACAATGATTGTTTGGAGCGACATTCATCAATATTGTGCCAAGGGATTTTGTGGAACTCACACCACTTTCCAATGTCCTTCTTCAACTTCCCATTACCCTTCTTTTCTTGTGGCTTGAACCTATTGTCCTAGGGTTGGCCATCCTTGTTCTATCATTTGTTATGAGAGTTAGGGATACCTTTACCATACTTCTGCTGTGATGGGTTTGCATAATCGAAATCTTGTTTATTCTTTTGCTTTAATTTTTTCTCAATCTTGATAGCATATCAGTAAGCAACTCCTAGTGAGTAGATGTCTAGGAACTCCATATCTGTTTGGATGTACCTATGTAGGCCACTATGGTACTTTAAAACCAGGTGCCGCTCAGAGTCTTTATTACCCAACTTTCTGTGCAAGGTATGGAAGATGTTGGTGTACTCCAACATCATATGATCCCTTTCCTAATGCAAAGTTGTCCATCTTGTGTATTGGTCATCATAGTTTCTAATAGGGTAGTATTGTTCCTTTAGGGAATTAATAAAAGCCACTCAAGCGGGTCCTGACCCAAAAATTGCAGACTCATCTCTGGCACGTTGCTCATAGTAAGTCTCCCACCAATCTTTGACATGGGGAAGGGCTTTAAGGAGCGCGAAGGTGATTTTTTCACTGTTGGAAAAATTTTGGACGAAGAAATAACCCTCTAGTAGACTTAACCATTTTTCCAAAGAGTTGACGTCTATCTGGCCTTCAAATAAAGCAATATCAAAGTTAAATTGTATCTTAAAGGGAATTGCACCTCCAAAGTGACTGTTGGTTGAAGGTGCTTATGTTGCTCTTGGAAATCGTCGAAGGATCTGGGAAAAATTATCCATCATCTCATTCCTCTGTTGCGCGAGGGATTCCTCGAGCAACCATTTGATATGATCTCCTGCTTTGTCATCTCTCTGTTCTTCTATAATGGGAGGTTACTTGGGTCGGTGGGAGCGTTCTTCCCCAATCTCAACCAGTTTTAAGATTTCAAACTCTAAACTGGGAAATACAATGCAAGCTCTAAGATTTCATAAAAGTTTAAGATCTGTTGTGATGAATTTTTCCAATGGAATGTCCACGACAATTCATAGATCAAGAAATCTATCCAACATCTTGGAAATACCTTCCCTACCTCTTTTGACATTCCTCCATGTTTGAACAATTCTGATAGGTTCTACCTCAACGAGCTTTTGGTCCAAAAAAATGAGTGAAAAAGTTTGCAATGGAATCATATCTTGCCACTTATCCCTATATCTCCATCTGATTGAGAGTGGGGTTGTGGCCCCCTCCTACAATTACAATTCTACCTTTCAAGATACCTGCTTCTCCCAAACCATCATGGAAGGGTTTTCTTTCCACATAGGGCATGTATAAGTTTATTATTCTAAACTCCTTCCTTAACTCCCTAGATCCGACTTCTGCCAGTATACCTATAGGTAGAACATTGGTAGAAATTGTGTCAAATTTTACATTTCATTTGGAAAACAACCTCTTGACAAATCCTCATCCTCCACTGAACAAAATTCCCAATCTTTCAAAAAAGAAGACAAAAACTCCACAACTTTCAATCCAACGCACATGGATTCTTGAAGCAAACATACATTTTGGTTTATCAAATGCAAAAGTCTTTATAGGGTTTGGTGTTTAAGGGCACCCTCAACCCCTCTTGAATTTAGAGATAAGATGATCATTTGGGCACTATTTTGTGTGCCTTGGCTATTTTAAATACCCCACGTATTGTTAACTATTTATCCTCTCTAATCTCTTTTGTAGCCTAAGATTTTTTCAAGAACATGTGGGATTTTCTCCCAATTGTAATTGGGATGTCATGGTCTAAGGTTATCTCCCCTTCCAAAACCCCTAATTCTTCCTCAATATCCTTTATCAACCCTAATTTATATGAAGACTTGAGAATTAACTTAAGGAATTTTTTTCTAAGCATCCTTGGGATGGAACTTTGATGTGATTCCTTTTTAACGAGATACTCTTCATGAAACAGAGGATCTTCAAAGTTTTTGTCCATAGATTCACCCTCGTGGGATAAAACCTTATCTTCTCGACCTAAAACTTTTGGTTATAACTCTCTAGACTCCATGGAACTTTCTTTAGAGGAGACATCAAAACTAGACTTCCTAATAGGGCTATTTAGGGCCTTGGGGTCACTAGCTCTAGAACCCTCCTTGTTCAAAGGATCATAACTCTCACATCCAATGGGATAGGGGTACTATTATGAACAACCTTAAAACACAAAGAAGGATTTAAGATAGGCATAGTTTGACTCGCCATAGATATTCCTTGTTTGTAATGTTTTGATTTGGCCTCCTGAGGCTTCTCCAAACACAATTAAGGGGGCCGATAAATTTATATTGTAAGATGTGTCAAAGTCTCCAAGGCTTGTCGTTCTTCATGGATTTGTCCCTTTGGAATATCTGGATAACCTCTTAAATCACCAAAGGAGTCTGTCTTTTTAACCCACCTTCTTCTTCTAGAAAAAATCACCCCTAGGGTTTTTACTGTCCTCCCACAGATGGCCAATTGGTGACAAGCCATACATTTGAAGGGCAATTTTTAAAAGTCTAGCTTATGAGTACAAAACCAAGACCCCCATTCAATATTCATTTCTATCAGTAGTCCCTCTGAGGTCTAGTTCCACCAATATTCTTAACACTCTACAATAATCTTTATGCCAACAATTATCCTCCAAAGTAGTGAACAACCGTAAAGACCTCCCAATTCCTTCCATAATTTTTATATTCCAAAGTTCCATTTGAAGAACTAGCAACAATACCCAAATTTGTTAGAAGAAGGTTGGCTCCTTCCTCAGGTCGAAACTCGACTTCCATATCTTTAAACTTAGGCTAGAGGGACTCCATAACTAGTCCTTTTTTATGAGGATTTTTGCATCATTATCACTTTTTACCATGAAACAAACCCAACAACAAACTAGTAGATGAAAGACATGCAATTATCTGAGAATAGGTCTCCAGGTTGCTTCCATGCACAACTTCAAGGGTTCCCCCTTTGCATTTTTCCCCATAAATCTCTTTAAGCCTCCTTCTCCATTGGACCTCTTACCTCAGACATACCCACGTCAAGAACAACTACCATTTTAACTCATTTTGGTTTAACTCTTATACACTTCTTTTTTGTGGGCCTTTGCTCTCTTGAAACCTCCTTTTCCACCAAAATTGAGTCACCTTCTAGGCTCCTTTCCTTCTTATCAATAGGAAACTCCTATGCAACCTAGGTCGTTGTGGGAGACCTCTTATCTCCTAGCCCTTGGCTTACATTCACTAGTTCAATAGTTGAATGAGAGTTTCCAACATGCACAAATCGAAAACTTAGGCAACAAGATGAAGTGAGAAAAGAAGGAACCCTCACAAATTCCTATTGAGAAACCCTTTTTCCTTATATGAGATCAATTTGGCGCTGACAAAAGCCTCCTTTTCCCCTTCTTCCAAAAACCTTACTTGGCCCATCCCATTTGGAATCCTACCATTAAGTACATGTCTTTCACTGAGCATAGCATTTACCATACCCTAATTCACACTAGTTGAAAACCAGTCTTTGTACTTCTCCAAATGTTAACTAATTCGTGATGTGACCTGAAAACTGAAACAAGACTCATAATGTCACCTTCATTATAGTCCACCAACTCAAAATCTTCCTCCTCGATGCCAAGAGGTCAAAAAAATCCCTTCCTCACAAACTTAGTCCAGACTTAGTCCTAAGTTTGTTTGATCACATAAAACAAAAGCATGCAAGAAACTCTCCATCCCCTTTATAATTGTAGAAACATTATCCTAAACATTTATGTTATTTATGGTGTATTTGACTTTATTGTTTATACATCTACTTACGCAACAATACATATGCATGACAAAGGAAGAAAGGAAAAGGCAAAATATAAAAACAATACATTATTAAAAGATAATCATTCACTAATTATGTTAATACTAATAAAATGACCTTTAATACTTGGGAATATTTGTTTAAATAATTTAATACTTTGGGAATATTTGTTCAATGGAATTATTTAATGACAAGTCAAATCATCAAAAGATAAAGTTTTTATAAAAAATGATTCAATCACTAGCAGACTCTAAAAATTAAATTCTTCACAATATTTGTTAAATTGATCTTAATAAACATCATTAAAATCGAATTTATTTGTTCTTTATAATCAAATCATTAAGAAACAAGGTCGGCAAAAGAAAAATTAAAATTCCAAAGTTTAGAATGCGTAGGTACACGGGAAAGTGGCTTTTTATTTTATTTTTCAAATATAAGAGGTTCGCCGCGAATTTTCTCCTGGCCGTTTTTGTGAATCCAACGGTGGTTCGATCGGTGGCTGTTGCCAGGTGAGAGGCACAGAAGCAAATTTGAAGCTTTAAGGGAACGGTGAAGCGAGCTACAACTTGGGAGCTTTAAAGGATTATAATCTTGAATCTCTGCATTCATTTTCGGCATTAACTGCAACGGTATATTGTCTCAGTCAAGCAATGCATTGTGAATTTGGTGAAGGGTTATTAAGTTTGGAGTATATTTCTAATGGAGTAGTATTTATAAAGGAAATCACTGGCGTTTATAGAGTATTTAGGATGTATGCTTCTGAGTTATTTTATTTTTTGTTTTTCATTTCAAATGTTTCCATTCGAGTTTTTTTTCCCTATGTTACCCTATTGAATTCGAACTTGGTAAGTGTTGCAATATTTACACTGTTTTTTTCGACATGCTTCGTTATTATTAATGCTGCCCAAGCAAAATCGAAGTGGAAAGCCGTTCCCATTAAGGCCAGGAACTTTGTACTAAGGGAATTGAACCTGCACTGTTTTTACCCTGTTTTTTTGGACATGCTTCGTTATTATTAGTGCTGCCCAAGCAACATCGAAGTGGAAAGCCGTTCCCATCAAGGCTAGGAACTTTGTACTAAGGGAATTGAACCTGCACTTGTTTTTACACTGTTTTTAGTTTTTTGGACATGCTTCGTTATTATTAGTGCTGCCCAAGCAACATCGAAGTGGAAAGCCGTTCCCATTAAGGCTAGGAACTCTGTACTAAGGGAATTGAACATGAGTGGGAAATATCCCATTCCTGCTTTACCAACCAGACATACTCTTAAAAAATCCTTATGGAGTCGATCTAATTTAAATACCCGGTTCTTGTAATGAGATTTTAAAGTAAATTTCGTAACATTTCTGCAACATGCATCATTTTGATAAATTTATTATTTTCCTTTAAAACTAGGGCTTAAAAATAGTTTTTTTTAATCATCTCAACACCATTTGGGGATGCCAAGCATTCCAATTTTGTGATGATGTTTTAAAATATTGATGAACTTATTATAATTTTTTGATAATTTTAAAATTTTGTAATAAACTTTTTATGTTTTTTTAAATTATTTATTTCGTCTTTTTGTTTACCATATGAAACCTACCAAGAAACGGCGAAATCAGGAAAGGTTTCATTGACCAGACTGGACTGCAAACAAGGGTTCCAAACAATTGTTTCTTTTTGCTCAACGAATATACAATATTGTTTTGGGAATGCTAAACATTCAAATTTTGTTGCGAACATGTGTTTCTGTAATGAATTTAAAACTATCAGTGAAATTCTTGTATATTATTATATTTTTAAAATTGTGAATTTTATTGTTTCTTTCCGTGTCTTTTATTTGTTCGTTCAAGTGTTTTTTTAAGTATTTGGGGCCACTGTATTGAACGTTTCGAATGAAAGTTGTGACTATGTTTCTTGGCCAACTTCACTTGTCCTTGGAAAACCAAGAAGATAGTTTTATGGAGAATCAAATATCTTAGCGAAGTGACCACCAATTTTCTGTGGCCTGCCCCATTGGAATGCTATTTGTGGAGGGAAGTTGAAGAGCAGACTGTCTTAAACTTAGAAAACTCGAAGATCTGCGCCGACTTTAGAAATATATAACTTTCAATCTTTGTTGCATGATATGTCTGGGTGCGAGTATAGGGACGGGTGCGACGATGATGAAAAGTATCAAAACCTTTTGAACAAAAGACTTTCAATATTTGTTGCATGATATGTCTGGGTGCGGGTACAGGGACGGCTGCGACAAGGATGAAAAGTATCAAAACCTTTTGAACTACAGCTACGCGGGTATGACTATTTTCCTTTGTAAAGAAAGAAGTCATTAGGATGTATGTACCACAAGTATGGCTTCTATGGCCTGGGGAGAAATAGAAATTACCACGGAACTATGCTTTCAACTATTGTTACAACATTTCAAAAAGTAAATTTTGAAAAGACTAGTGTGCATATCCTATAAATGTTGTGGGGATTCTTAGAATTAGTTGGGTTTTGGAGTTGCCTCTCTTTTACAAGATACTAAAAAGGGGAAAAATGCAAAAGCTAGAAGTCATTTATACTGATGGATTAGGGCTCGGAACATTACATTAGACAAGAGACATATACCTGTAATGACTATCCGAAATTGAATTTTTTTTGGATGTAGTATGAGGGAGAAATTGTAGTTTGTCTAAACATACAATTTTCTTATTTTCTTACAAATTTTGTGGACAAACATGACTCAATCCAAGTGGCGGTTACATACTAATTGCCCAATAGCTCGGATTATTCATCCTAGCTAGCCATTTCAACTCTTGATGAACAAGAGCTGCTCAGGAAAACAAATGATTCTCGTATCCTGAAAAAATTTAGATTGTCCATTACACGAGATGTGGGGCCTTTAAATAGATATGTTCATTTGTCGCTTTACATAATTGTCCATCTTCAGAAAGATACTATTCGAATTCTTTAATTGGAGTTACAAATTTTTTTGAACTCCTGAGTGGCACTTACATTATACATACTAAAGGACAAACACGACGCAATGAACATTCATGCTACTAAAATATGAAACCACTCTCAAACATTTATATTTAAAATAATATGATAAGCACCACTAACTCCTATGTCTTGGACCAAATCGCTCATCATGATTCCATATGGCTCAACAGATGATAGCCACGTCACTCAGTTAACTTTGGCAATTACCCCAGAAAGTACCAAAAGTGTCTCAAACAGCATGGCTATCAAGCCAATAGGTAGCTCAACAGATGGTAGCCGTGTCACTCAGTTAACTTTGGCAAATACCCCAGAAAGTACCAAAAGTGTCTCAAAGAGCATAGCCATGCCACTCCGTTAACTTTGGCAAATACCCCAGAAAGTACCAAAAGTGTCTCAAATAGCATGGCTATCAAGCCAATAGGTAGCTCAACAAGCCACCGTTAGGTGCATCGAAAACACTTCCATAGGTCGTTCTATCTATCATGCCTGTTGATTCAAAAAACTAGAGGCCTTATCCCCATGGATTAAGGTTAATTTTTTAAAGCCCTTGATGTGGGATATAAGTTATACAATTTATGGTATTTTGCTTTCTCTACTTGTAAATCTGCCTGGCATTATCCAATCAAGTTGTACAAGCTGATCAATTATAAACTCCGTTTGCCTAAATGTTCAGCTTCTTCAATGCTTGGGAGAGATTGCTGGAGCGTAGTGTTCAAGTGCAGTTATCACATAATAATTATAACTGTGTGAAGAGCATTTATGGTGTTCCCCATGCTAATAGTTGCTTGAAGGGGCCTATTGGTGGTCTGGTGCTACAATTGGTGGTCCATTGTTTCTCTGCCAATTTTTGATGCTCTCTCAGATGGCATGGACCATTTGTATTATCTCTTATTACTTTACTCATATGTCCGAATTACGTTGGTCATCAAGTCTGAATTTCATTAATTTTGTATTTATCTGTTGTGTTCCCAAATTGTGGGGTTTTCTTCATTTGTTATTCAATTTTGTGGTCAATAGTATCTACTGGTCCACTTTTATGAGGAATCCTGCAACTATTGTACATGCAAGTAACCTTTTTGTTTCATTAAATAGATAATAATACCTGATTTATTACCTCAACCATAAAAAGGAAAAGAGGAAGAAAATACCCAATTCTCCAAAGGTATAGATTTGAGGGGAAGGGATTTTAATTCTTCAGTAATGAAAAATACAAAATCATAAATCTATAGAGTAGATTAAGACACAAATCTATAAGTTGTGTCAAAATGAATATTAATAATAGAAATCCTTAACATACATCCATAACATTCATTGTTGCTGATATTTGTCATTAATATAAGGATATCCCATGGATAAGTCATTTGCAAAAGTTGAGGATATTTAATTGTAATGTCCCCATTTTGGGACATTATAACATTACAACATTTCAGAGTGTTATGCCTACCCGAGTAGCCAGATAGGGGTGACAGAGAGTTCGGGAGATATTGAGGGGTTTATTTGGGCCCGACTTGTATCGTTCATCATCAGGATCCATTCCGCACAGCTGGGCTTTGGTTCCGTTGCATTCCAATGATTTCCGTAATTTTGAGTTATTATGGGTCATATATTAATTAAATTCACTAAGGTCGTCATAATGGGCATATTACTTAGAAACCTCTTAGTGTAATAGCTCATCGGAATTGGGAGGAAGAGCATTACAAGATAAGATGATGAGAAGTGACTTTCAGTGGCCGGAGAAGCCATCGGGATGGATAAATCACTTTTTAGAGGCAAAATGGTTAATTAATTAATTAAGTGATTTAATCAAGGAATACTAAAATAAAGTAAAAGTCACTTGGAGGGAAAAGGTCAACAACGAATTAGGGTTTCGGGAAGCTATAAAGGAAGGGTAAAACAACCTAATTCATTATGCATTGTTATGATTTGATGTTGAGAGTTCCCAGAGGAGGAAGAGAGTCGACTTTACTGTTTTGCCTAATTCATTACGCATTGTTAAGGATTTTACGCTGAGAAGTTCCTGATAAAGAGAGTCGACGCATCGCTTTGTGGATTCCTCGAGGAAACCACCACCATTGATCGGGTTTAGTGTTGAGAGACACACCCCAGCCAATCGGAGATACCATCCAAGTATCTCACCGAGCTATTCAGGAGCATCATCCAGCGGTATAGCGAATCCAGTGAGGGTTCAAGTCATATTGAGGGTTTGTGGAGCTACACAAGGTGCGAGCTCAGATTGTAGTTTCTTCCGACCTAGTTGAGATCCAAAATGGCCGATTGCTTCGGCTTCCATTAGATTTTGATTCGGCGGGAATCTTCAAGCAGGCGATCATCTAGCCATTTAGGTGCCTCTATTCCATGACATTTGAGGTTGTAGATCTTTAGCATCGTGGCGATCCTGGGAAACTCTTCCGACTCCACCGTGATTTGGCGCAGATAATCGCTTTGAGTCCTATAGCGCCAGACCTACAGGAATTATTTGGGGTGCATCTAGTGTCCCGGGAGGTGCGCAAAACCCCCCAGGGGTCCGGATCCAATGCCTTAGAGACCAGACCTGAGATCTGACACTCATTCATTTAAGTCTAGAGGCCATGCATATTTCTATTAGAAAGCAGCTCTACCTCATTCCGACGGCCTTCCATCCTTCCTCGACGAAGTTTTCCACCGGCCGGTAGCTACACCGCGACCTTTCTTAATCAGACATTTTGCCGATCTATCCGTACGCATCAGGATCCGGCCTTCATCTTCCTCGACATCATGGGTATTTTTATGCTTTTTGCTTGTATTCCAGTGACAATCAATGAGATCTAGTTGACGATTATACTTTATATTTCTAGTGTGTTATTGTATTTCAATGCTTGAGTTTCATAATACATATTATTGGGCGCTTGATGTTCCTTATTTCCGCATTTGGCCACTCTTTATGCATACCATTTAAACCATAAATACGCAATACGCAAATGCAAATACTTAAATACGCATATTTAATAACCAACATGCACATGCACATACAATGACCATAAATATCTCAAACACACAATCAAACGTGATCCCAAACCCCAAAGCAATGTGATCCAGACAAACATTAGGATCAAGAGCAAATATCTTGACTGAGATCGTGATATTTTAGTGGTGGACGAGCTTTAGTCCTGCCAGCTTGGGACTAAAGTCGATGAGTTCAACTAAAGACCTGCAGGGTCGTGGAGCATGTAAAGTGAAGAATAATGGATTTCCTCCCCTCCCGCCTCGAGGAAGAGGAAGAGGCAAATAAAGCCGAGAGAATGGCAAAAGCCGCGAGGCGTAGAGGATGTGGGAGACAGACATGAGCTAATCGAGGGAAGTGGTAAGGCCCCTAATTCATCCAGAGGCGTACTTTCATGCAGGTTATTAGTGATATGGTAGCTAGTCAACGTGCCATGACTCAGTCCTTGGTACAAATGGCTGATAAACTGGCTATAGTGGGCACCTTGGGCACACAAGCCCCACATACAACACAGGCGAACTCAGGAGCAGGCAATAGAACCCACCCCAGTCACCTTCTCGCACATACACATCTTTGAGTAGGATTCACGGACCATGGTTCCCTAGTTTCCGTGAGGGTTCAAAGAAGAAGAACACAACAGCCGCTAGCACAGAGGTTGCCCACTCAAATGGAAGACATTGCAAAGTATAGAGGGAGTATGGAGCTGCCAATCGTGATTCATCATGGCGATGATTAATCGGGTCGAGCATCGCGGGACTTAGGGGCATGAAATCCATCCTAGAGATCCTCAGAGTGGAGGACAACAACAACAACAGTAAGTATACCATAGATTCTATTTGGAGTGCTGGCAAACCTCTACCTGCTACCTTCATCTGGATCGTATAAATGCATTGCTAGAGCTGGGGTACAAAAGTTAGGCATGTACTACAAGCTCAACTCCATGACCGTAGATGGAGGTTAGCACCTGCGATTGTAATGTTCGGATGGATAGGATGATGTTTTACGTCCTTCATCTTCCTGCTAGGATACCGCTGCTGAGGATTCAACACTTTAGCATAATTGTGACATTTGTGAGGATTCATATATGTTAGCACTTAGACATGATGAGATTAGGGGAGGTTGATGACTCCACCATGTAAGTGTAGACACGGCCTGTGAAGTCATCATGTATGGAGGATTTTACATTTCCATGATGAGCTTGTTTTCACATTTTTCATCTCTCAATCACCTATGCTAGCCAAGACACATGAGGATATAAGTGGCATCCCTGATATGGTGGAGGAGCCTTATGTGACGATAGTACACCAAGGACATATGGATTTGTAGACTTAGGAGGAGAGGTGGCGATTTGAGATAGCTGACCCTTTACATACCTATCAGTTTGTTGAGAGTGAGTCACCACTCTTGAGATTCCATTGATGGACTAGGGTGTGGAGACCGACAACTTGTTGAGACACTTACTCCCATGATTGATCTACAATGATGAGGACGCACTCCTTATTTGTCGGGATGACCATATTCGCGGTCCTGACATTAACTGCATGGGATCTAGCGCAGATGATATTAGGTAGGGTGAGCCATTGTGAGGATACTAACCGCCTATTACTGTGATATAGTGCTATCCATGGGGGTAGTAGTTTGTGATGGTGTGCAGTGGCATAGAGGGGGACTCGGTAGCACAGTGGATAGTGGGCGGTTCAATGCCTTATTTTTTGAGTAGTGTGTTGTTGGGGATTCCATTGCTGGCTGACACCTGAAGAAGGGGCATGAGGTAGAACCTTTAACAGATTGGTAGGATCAGAGTCACCTACATTGACTCGACAATTGAGAGCTCGCTAGATGCATGATCATGCTCACCGGGATGCATAGATGATAATAATAATAATATTGGTGAGGGCCCTCGATGGCACATGATGGGCTTAGATGGGGATTGGCCATTGATGATTTCACACTCATGGAGAGGATCAGACGAGGGTCGACTACCACCAATGGGCTATTGATGGATAGAGATTTCAATGGCTTGGAGGTTGGCGAGATGTTTCACAGGGCACTGAGGGAGCAGAGCTTGAGGTGGACCGACTCAATCATGACTTGGTGAGCACACGAGTATTCTTGAGAGGCACACAGAAACCCCTTCAAGAATCAAAGTCTATATTAGATGAGCTTCTTGAGGAGACTGGTTATAGATACACTATATCTATCTTGGCAGAGAGTTAGATATGTTCATCAGTTACATTGTTGGAGGATATCTGAGTGTCATAGGGGCTACCATTCATGGGTAGTTCTGAGACAATCGTCATACACATACACATGAGGGATTCTAGAGCCGTGGGCAAGCACAGGACACCTTTCATTTGTGTTCCAGATTGGTTGATATCCACACGCAGAGGTTGATCCGGAAATACACCTTGGGCATATGACGATGAGAGAGATGTACAATGGGATTCAAGGGGGATGTAATTTGGATGGCGGCGGAGCGCACACTTAGTGGAGCATGGAGATTACCCTCCCTTGCAGCAACACATATTTCTAGGAGATCACCTTCACAAAGAGCAACAACCATTTGAGGATGATGGAGGGAGAGTGATTGACCATCAGTTTGTAGAGATACATACTGTTGTACCCAATGGTTGGAATTTAATGACGAGTATAGGCGATTATTCACCATGGGTATTAGTGGATGAGCTTTTGGCCCAATCCCTCGATTGACCAGCATATGATACTTTCCAGTCCCATAGTTGGTTGCAGGTATTTATGATAGCCTTTCCCGACACTCTTATCATTGACAACAACACAGGAAAGCTAGACAAAGCGAAGTGTGGGACATGGAGAGCTGGTGGTAGGCTTCCACGAGACCACCCAATGAGTGTCTTGATTGCATGCAGCAGGATAGGGGTGGATCATAAAGGGCAGACAGTTGAGGTCCTAGGCATGATGGGAGAGTATCCTAGGCCATGGGACAAAGGGTATCCTGTGAGGTTGCTATCTGCACTTCATTGGGATGAGGGTGGAGGGATTTCACAGCTACCAAGAGGGGTACATCAACAGCTAGTAGGATTGGAAGTGATGAACTTCCAAATTTCCATGGGATACGGAGTCCTTTGGGTCGATAGTTTGTTTCACCTTATATGAGGATCTAGTGTGAGGTTCCAAAAGATGGATAATTTCTTGAGCATACCATGATCGAGTAGAGCAACATCAATATGACGGTCCCCTAGAGATCATCATGGGACTCGATTATGTATCGGCATTTCATTGAATAATGGAGATGAGCAGTTGTTTGCAGGGGGAAGTCACTTAGATTTTCCATTGAGTTTCAAGATTAGAGCATCACACCGACCGGGTGATGGGTTGAGGTCTTGTAGTACCTCACTCATGGCGTTAAATATGTTCAACATGGGGCCGGGTTGAGTTTGGTATGGTCTGGTAGGATAGACCCATTGAGGCCATGTGTTATTTTAAGTGTGGAGACTCATGGTGTTGATATGTTAAGGAACTATAATTAGCTGTGGCATTGCACTACATTCTAATGGGATCCGGTGGATTGGAGTGCTTGTAGTTCAACGCTTGAAGGAGTTGAGTTCTCGAGTAGAGTGGCTGCCTCGAGGGAGTTGATCGAGACTTTTGGCCATTGATCATTCTGTACTCACCGGGTGCTCGCGGGTGAGCTCTTGGAGAGACCACATCTTTAGGTGAGTCTACCTTGTGTCACACAGTGGATATGGGACCCCGATATCATATGTAGCTTCGATCTACTATTGCCCGAGGACAAGCAATATTCCTAGTAGGGAGCACTATAATGTCCCCATTTTGGGACATTATAACATTACAACATTCTCAGAGTGTTATGCCCACCCTTGTGCAGCCGATAGTGATAGAGAGTTCGAGATATTGAGGGGTTTATTTTGGGCCGACTTTACCGCTCATCATCGTGATCCATTCCTCGCTATTAACCCAGCTTTGGCTCCGAAGCAGACCTCATCTACCTGCACTCTTTATGCCATTATGGGTCATATAATAATTAAATCTCTCACTAAGAAGGTCATAATGGACATAATACTTGAGAAACCTCTAGTGTATGCCCATCGAATCTGGCAGAAGAGCATTACAAGATAAGATGACGATGAGTTATTTCGCTGGCTGGAGAAGCCATAACGATGGATAAATCACTTTTAGAGGGTAAATGGTTAATTAATTAATTAATTCACTCAATTAAGTAATTAAAGGATTTAATCAAGGAATAATAAAATAAAGTAAAAGTCACTTCGAGGGAAGGTCAACAATGAATTAGGGTTTTGGGAAGCTATAAAGGAAGGGTAAAGCAACCCACTCCACATGCATCATATGGCAACCTAATTCATTATGCATTGTTATGATTTGATGTTGAGAGTTCCCAGAGGAGGAAGAGAGTCGACTTTACTGTTTTGTGGATTTCTGGAGGAAACCACCACCATTGATCGGTTTCGGTGTTGAGAGACACACCCTAGCCCGTCAGAGATACCATCCAGGTATTTCACCGTGCTATTCAGGAGTATCCGGTGCAGAGTGCGCAGCTCAGCCAGTGAGGGTGCAAGTTAGATTGAGGGTTTGTGGAGTTGCACGAGGTCCGAGCTCAGATTGTAGTTTTTTCCGACCTAGTTGAGATCCAGCCAGGGCGCTCAGATTGAGCCAGTTTCCATTAGATTCTGACGGTGGAATCTTGCAGGGTGCATCATCTAGCCATTTAGGGCACAACTCTTCTGGCAGGACATTTGAGGTTGCAAACGGAGCATCAGGGCAGATCTGGAGAAACCCTTCCAACCCAGTTCCGCATTTGGAGAGACAATCGTTTTGAGTCCTATAGCAGTAGATTCCGTTGTTGGAATCATTTGGGGCGCATCCAGTGTCCTAGGAGGTGCGCAAACCCCCAAGGGGTCCAGATCCAGTGCCTCAGAGACCAAATCTGACATCCAACACTCATCCATTTCAATCTAGAGGCTAGGGAGCTTCTATTGGAGCAGTTTCCAGCTCATTCCGACGGTCTATCCTTCCGGACGAGTTTTCCAGCTCGTAGCAGTTACCGTACCTCTCCGGAATCTCATATTTTTGTCGATCTATCTGTGCATGCATCAAATCTGCCTTCATCTTCTGATCACGAATATTTTTATGCTATATGCTTGTATTCCAGTGACGATCCATGAGATCTAACTGACGATTATACTCCATATTTCCAGTATGTTATTGTATTTCCATGCTTGAGTCACATAATACATGTTATTGGGTAGTTGATGTTCTTTACTTCCGCATGCATCCTTTATATTCTATTTAAACCATAAATACGCAACATGCACATGCAAATACGCAACATGCACATGCAATACGCAACATGCACATGCAAATACGCAACATGCACATGCAATAACCAACATGCACATGCAATAACCATAAATATCTCAAACACACAACTGAAACGCATCCAGAAACCCCCAGTGTATTAGATCTGCGAGACAGAACATTAGATTAGTAGCAAATATCTTGATCAGCGGGATCAGGGATATTTCATTAACTTGCATGGAATGTGAAAATGACACCTATAAGGTATGTACAATAAATTTTTATTTTATTGATACTAAACTTCATTTGATTCTTTAAATTTTTTAAAATAATAAATATCCAAAAACTACACATAGCAAACAATTCCAAAGAATTGGAATGTGATTATATGATCATTATGATTAGCCCTCTTTTAGCCAAGTTATATGGAATTATTCTGGAAAAAATGATTAGCGTATGGTTAGAAAGTCATGGAAAAAGAGCGGAAGGCCAAGCCAGATTTATGAGTTATCATTCTATCATGGACCACCTTGTTATGGTTAGGATCATTGCGGAGGAGTGTTGCAGTAATAAAGCCAATCTCCTATGTTGCTTCCTTGACTCTAGAAAAGCATTTGACATAGTGCCCAGAGGTAACCTTTGGAATAGGTTAGAAGAGCTAAAAGTTACTTTTGAGTTGAGTGTTGTTGCAATAAGGCTGTATGAGAACGTTATCGCCAAGTTTATGAACATCGAGGACTGGTTGGAAGAAATTAATTGTAATATAGGAGTTAAGCAAGGTTGACCCCTATCCCCTACCCTTTTTGGCATATGCATTGACAAGTTAGTGGGTTGCTTGGAAGAAGTAGGGTGTGTCAGCACGTCTCTAACTATAATAGTCATCATCCTTCTTTATGCTGACGATATCGTTCTTATGGCGAGGAGTCCCTTTGATCTCGACAAGCAACTAAAGGTTCTCAAGGATTTTTTCTCTAGTACGGGTATGACTATTAATATTGACAAAACAAAGCTTATGATAATCAAATCCAAAATGATCACTTACGCTAATTTCATGCATGACAATAACAACTCGGAGGAAGTGACTTCATTCAGATATCTCATAATTGATCTTCATCACAAGCTCAAATGGAACTATAGCATTGAGAAAATGATAAATGGAGGGTGGAAAGCTTATTATGGACTTGAGAACAATTGTAAATTAGCATACCTTTGTCTTTGGGATAAGAAGAAACTCTTCTTTGGGACTCTCCTCACTCCTGTTATCTTATATGGCTACGAAGTTTGGGGCTGCAACATCTCTAGAGAATCGTGGAGAAAGATTGAGCAAATTCAAAAGCGTTTTATAACTTATAATCTTAAAATTAAAGTGCAATACACCCTATCGTATCTTCCTCATAGAAGCGAGTCTTTCCCCCATTGAGATCATGGCTATGACTAGGTACTTGATGTACAAGAACAAAATAAACAACATGGAAGACAAGAGGCTTCCCAAGATTGCTTCAAAATCCAGTCAAAACCACCTATGGCTCAAGCAAGGTTGGCATAAATATGCCAAGTCTTGGCTAAATTATTGGGGTATGGAGGAAGAGGTCACTCTGTAGAATAACGATAATATTAAAAATATTATTACATCTAAATTTAAGGAGAAATTGTTGTGCAATAAAGAATTAGAGAATAAGAGAAAATTAAGAATACGACAAGGAGGTGATCATCTCTAATTTAGAAGATCAAAAGTATCTCTATGTTTTAACTAGTGTAAAGAAAAAAATCAACATTGCTAAAATAAGAACAAACTCTCATGAGCTCCATAGTGAATTAGGGCATTGGACAATTCCTAAAATGTCGTGGGTCGAAAGAATTTGTCATCTTTGCAACACTAAGAGGGTTGAAGATGAAAAACACTTTCTCTTAGAATGACCTGCGTACACCCATATTAGAACTCAATTTCAAAATGTTTGTTACAATATTGACCTTCCTAATCTTTTAACTCATTAAAACTATGGTGATTTAGGAATGCTTCTCTTAAAGCTTTTCAAGCATAGAAATAAAATTCTAAATCAAACCAAGTAATTCCCTACTCTTTTTTTAATTTTAATTTTATTTTATTAAAGGCCCAATAGACCAATGTTGCTCTTAGTGGACGTCGATAACCATCATCACCATCGTCATATAAACATATTTTCATAACCTTTTTCATTCCTTGTTCATATGTGGACAATAATTATATAATGACCCTTTGAGAATATAAGCAACCATCCAAAGGTCCATAGAAATCTTTAAACTTTATAAGTTTCATGAATCGGGGCAGTTAATGCAACTTTAGAAATCTCACCTCTTTCCTGGAGGTTTCCCAGATCTTAACCCTGTAAATTTTCAGCCTTAAGGCTGTTATGAAATATGCTAAAATGACATCAACGACATACGATATTTCACCACTTAACAACCCCAATCAACAAGGCAATCCAAGAGAAAAGATATCAAATGTGTGTCAACAAGTTTCAACACTCTAGGGAAATCTTATCATTCATAACTAGATGTGAAAATCACTTTATGACAGTTGTAATTACAGCAGTAAATCTGCCCTATCTTCCTCAAAATTAATGTTAAATCACTTGACAATTTCAACCTTAACTTATGTTATATCAACAAGATGTACAAGTGCTAGAAATTACCAAACCATGAAGATAAAGATAGTTGAAAATCAAATTTGCAATAAGACAATTATTGGACTGCTGAAAAGTTCATATATAAATGTAAAGATGAAGTTCATGTACATACTAGAGCCTCATCCCAAGGCTAGTACAATCCTCTAGCTCTCCAAAACCATAGCTAGGGAAAACCAAGAAATCCCTAGCCAACACCAAGGTGTTCCAACAAGCAAGCATCACACTAGCATGTCCTCCAAGACAAGACGTCTCCTCTTCTCCACTCCTTAATAGGTACAATCTAGGTTTTAATCACAAAACCCTAGCTCCAATGTCTCCAAGGGATAAAACCCTAACCTTAGTATTCGAGATGCTCCACAAGCTCCAAGAAACTCTAATGCTTCCAAGACAAAGACAACATAGATTAAGTACAAATGAAGATGAGAGAGAGAGAGAGAGAGAGAGAGAGAGAGAGAGAGAGACTAGTGCACTCCTCTAGTCACATCTCTAACATAAGAGTGATCAAGAATGAGAATTGTATGATCATCATGTACAACATCTTCTTCACAAGAGTAAACCCTAGTATCTCACAAGAATCCTCCACAAAACGTCCTCCCTCTTCTTCATAGTAACTCCCAGGGTTTCCTCATGAACCCTAGTGCCTTGCTCGAAGAAGACAAGTTAAAAAAAAAGATTACAATGATGATGATACGCAAGGACTCTTACCTTCCTCTATATATATGAGAGGTAAGGGATGCCATGCCAACAAAACATATGTGGGCCTAAACCCTTACAGGCAACCTACAAAGCCATAAGTAGGTTCACACAAATGTGGAGTGCTACACTCCAAGGGTGCACATGTCAAGTTCCAAGGTGATGTCATACACAAGCAATGTTCCAATGCAAGGGTGCTCTATGAGATGTGTCCAACACTCCTCCTCCAAGCCTTTGATGACTCCAACGCTTCGCTTATAAGCCATGTGGTCCACTCCCCCTGCATGAGTTGTTGCAACCCAAGCATCCCCAAGTCAACTCCATGCCTCCATGCAAGCATCCAAGCTACCTCATGTTGTCTAGGGCTGAAATCCCTCCTTTCGAATGCCAAATGCTCCTCCTCCAATGCAAGGCATTCTCCAAGCAAGCAATCTCCTCCATGTGGGGAGGATGTAGAATGCCACCAAGTTGTCAGAAGATCTCGAACGCTCCAAGGAAGAATGTCATGCAGACATTCAATTGAGGTCAAGCAACCACTAAGTAAGCCACCTCTAATGTGAAAATCCATCACGGACCATCCAAGGGCTAATCATAACCATGTACCCCAAATCTCATGAAGCACCCCCAAACATGGTGTAAACACACTTTTGGAGTAACCCCGAAAGCTAACATAATATTTACATGACAATATACCTTTCCTTATCTTCCAATAGGCTTCTATTTCAATTGAACTCGAGTAGGATTCTATTTGGCTCAGCCTTGGCACATTTGTGGTGGTGGATGGCAATGCCTCCTCTTCTGATTCAAATGCTAGCCAGAACGTTGCTTTCCCCAGGCCTCCATAGTATTGGCTGCTTTTTAGACCTGTCATGGTGCAACATTGTCTCTGGGAGGCTTTCTACTCTTGGAGTATTATCTACTTGACTTTCCAGGGTTACCCTTTTGAGTTCCCTACTCCTTTTTCTCTCCTTAACCTTAGATTTTAGAACTGCTTAGAAGATACTATTGACACTCCTTATTGATATTGTAAAAGGTTGTACTTCCTTCTCCCACTGACCCATTTTGGTCATTCATGGATATTATTATAATTTCATTTCATTTCATTTATAAGCACATAATTTCGATGGGTCCCTCAATATTCACCATAATACATCCTGTCATACTACAGTTTATTATATTTAGCACAAGAAATCGAAACAGTTCCCATTTGTGTCAATGCTCTTAACTCTTCTCCCTATATTCCGATTTGTATGCAAAATTTTGTAAACATTTTTAACTCATAATTTTCAATAGAACTTATTTTTAGTTTTGTCTAATGCAGGAAATGGGAGGAATGAAATTTCATTTGGGTTCAGTAATCACTACAATATTTGCAATTGGTATCAGTGTTAAGGGCAATCTGCATGATCTTTCTAATGGAGAATTTGATGTGCGCCAACATCTGTCCACTTCATCCAGGTATTCTGTTAGCTTCTTGTTATTTTAGGTTCTTTTAAATGGTTTTTATTCATTTCTCCAGTGATTTTTTAAATTTTTTTATTGGAGATTTATTGAATATATTTTTGTTTTGCTCTTACCCAAAGCCACTTGAGTTTAAAGAAAGATATGTTGACAATTTTTTATAGAACTTGTTAACGGAATACAGTTTGACAGTGGAAATAAATTGGTGGAAAACTAATTGAACATTGCTTATTAAAAACTAGAACTGAGGAGGGATGCTTAGCTTGGATTGCTCTCACTAGTAAAATTGAAGAAAATTAGAGTGCTCGGGCATTTGCATTTAACTTACCATTTGGGAGGGGCTATTGTTAATGCCATGGTTCTCTACAGTAAATAGAAGGGCAAAGAAGTTGATAGTTACTGGGGATAAAATGCAATGCTTTTCCACTCAATCAAATATGTCTCAATGGATGAGTTAGTCCTCAACAGATTACTTGTTACTCAATGGATGAGTTGTTGCTTAAAGGATGAGTTCCTTGAGTTGTTGCTCAATGGATGAGGTGGCGCTCAGCATATAAGTTGGTGCTCAACGGATGATATTTTGCTTAACAGGTTAGTTATTGGTCAATGGACGAGTATGGCTGAGGATTATTACTCTGCAAATGAGTATAGGTTCACGATTTTTGCGTTGAATGCGAGAGCCAATAGTTGCAGTGGATACTAGAACCGAGTTTCCATGAGGGTATTCTTGTCACCTTAAATCCAGCTTGGGGGTGAGGATCGTGGAGATCTATCCATAGTTGGTAGGTGAGAATCTCTTGTTGCAGTTATGTCCTTGGCAGGGATGTGCTAGTTCCATTCCATAAGCTATGTATTTTACTATTCATTAGTAAAGTACATGTGTAGACTATGTTTTATGGTTGTGTTGAAATAATCACACGTATAGTAGCTATATTCTGTGAGAGTTGTATTTAAATCGTAATGTTGGCCAAATCTTGTGCTTGGAACAAAGAACTTTTTGAATGGGTAATATTTTTGACAATAAGGGTTTCTGGTCAGGGTCAAGGGTAATGATATCTTCCTGCAATTTGGTCTACATGATTCCTCTTTCCTTGCTCCTTTATAGCAAATGAGATTTGTTATTGCCTATAGTAATGTTAATTAGGTTTTTCTAGGTGCTATTTAGACAATTATTATTAATTAATAATCCCACTTATATTACCTGCTATTTTTTTCCATAATCTAGTTTAAATTTTGATTTGCTCATGGAAGTCTGTAGGATCTTACTCATAATCTCCATAACTTTACAGATATGGTGCTGGAAAAATAGCAACAAGTGATGCTTATCAAAATCCCACAGCTCCTCCCACTGGATGTACTCCGATACTTTTAAATCTTGTGGTGAGCATTCTTTATAAGCCTTCTTTTTCAGTTGTTTATTTTGTAACCATGTTTTTCTTTTGTATACATCAGAGATGGCATTTGCAATAATATAAGCCCACATCGGCTAATGTGACTTTTGTCAAGAGTTCCTGTGGCAGTGTGTTGCGTGTTCTGTTGCCAGGAGAGACGTGGAAGATTGATATCTATAGGCTTAGCAACATCATAGCATGATAAAATGTCTTTTAATTAGCAAACATGAACACATTCCTTTGGCATTAGGTGGTTATTTTTTTTTTGAGGACTGTTTTTTGATAGTAGATATTTGAGTGCTTTAAAGATGACTCTAAGCATTGCCTTTTACTTGGACATCTGTTAGTTACTCAAGTGTTAGAATTAGGGCAGTAAAGCATAACAGTAGTATCTTTTAAAATTTCAGTGAGTATCACAACTAAATCTAATGTTCAGAAATCAAAACTCCACTACTTAAACAGTGTACAGATCTAAGAGATCTGATGACATAGATAAAGAGTAAGACAGTGGTTCAGATCTATAATGCTGGACTTAGACTTTATACAGATCTACAGATCTAAAACAAACTGATCATAAACAGTAAATCACAATTATAGAAACAAGAGATAAACTCAATATACAGTTCAGATCTAAAAACTGTCAATGCTGATACACAAATCTATATAGATCAAACAGTACTGAAGTCAAAACAAAGTTCAGATCTGAAAGTGATTAGTAGATTGCTTACCTTGTCCTGAAACCTTACCTCT
>SNQJ01S0001055.1:44105-59416 GCA_010110895.2 Picea sitchensis
TCTGAAAACTCGGATGTGTCTTTCTGTTTGATTTTCAACAAGATTCTTGAAGTCTTGAAATCTGCTAAAGGATTCATCTTTAGTTTTTAAGAAATAAATCCAAATTTTACGTGAACAATCATCAATAAAAATGATATAATAGAGACAACCATTCATAGAGGGTGCATACATGGGTCCACAAAGGTCAAAATGAATTAAATCCAAAATTCCATTTGATTTTCTGTTACTGAGAGGATAGGGTTTCTTTATGTTCTTACCAAGTGAACAACCCTTACAGACACTATTATGCTCAATAGAAAATACTGGCATACCTGTCACCATTTTTTGCAAACCTGGAAGTGCATTGTAATTGAGGTGTCCCAAGTCTCCTGTGCCATAGCTCGCAGGGATTGATCGTCTCATGAACTAGAGCATGAACAACCCGACCTGAAAGCTTATAAAGTCCACACTCACGAGTTCCAATGGTTATAGTAGTACTTAAATCTTCATTAGAGGACCATAAGAGGGCCTTTCCTTTTGAAAAAGCTACTGAATAACCTCTACTTTCTAAAACTGGAACATAGATTAAATTTTTCTTTAAACCAGGTACATAAAGAATTTCATCAATGTGAAAGATATTACCTGAGAGAAACTGGAAAGAGATAGAGCCAAAACCTTTTATGTCATAGGTGCCATCATCACCTAGTTCAACCTTTGCCTTGAATTTCTTGTCTTGATAGTTTGTAAGGTTTTGTTTGAAACCTGTCATGTGTCTGAAAGCACCACTGTCTATTAGCCAAATCTCCTCTGATTTGGTGATAGTGCCGGAAAGCGCTGAGATGAGGTAATATTCCTTATGTGATTCTTGCTCTTTAGTGGCAGCTCTGGTTTGTCTTCTTTGAGGCTCCTCTTGGGGTTTAGCCTCTTCAGTGACAACTGAGGCTTGAAATCTACCTCTTCTTTTCTGTTGAGAGGGAGGACTCCTGCAGTCTTTTGCATAATGTCCTAGCTTATNAGAGCCAAAACCTTTTATGTCATAGGTGCCATCATCACCTAGTTCAACCTTTGCCTTGAAATTCTTGTCTTGATAGTTTGCAAGGTTTTGTTTGAAGCCTGTCATGTGTCTGGAAGCACCACTGTCTATTAGCCAAATCTCCTATGATTCGGTGATAGTGCCGGAAAGAGCTGAGATGAGGTAATATTCCTTATGTGGTTCTTGCTCTTTAGTGGCAGCTCTGGTTTGTCTTCTTTGAGGCTCTTCTTGGGGTTTAGCCTCTTTAGTGGCAACTGAGGCTTGAAATCTACCTCTTCTTTTCTGCTGAGAGGGAGGACTCCTGCAGTCTTTTGCAAACTCAAGAAAGCCCTGTACGGATTGAAACAAGCTCCGAGAGCTTGGTATGGTAGAATAGACAACTTTCTACAAAGTCTTGGATTCTCCAAGAGCATAGTAGATCCAAATCTTTATATAAAGATCATTCAAAATCATCCAGTTATCCTAGTCTTATATGTGGATGATCTGTGTCTCGAGCAGGTATTTTGCACTTGGCGGGTCACTCAACCTACTTGGAAACCCTTGAACCTTCTCAAGACCTCATTCCAAGACCTTCATACCATTTAGACTTGACTTCTAGGGACTTCATCTCCATCTTCATCCGTCTTCATCCCTTTCCCCCTAGGGTCACCAGGATTCCCCCCTTGAGGTGATTACCTCACCTCTAAAGTGACGGGACACCTGCCTAAGGTGACAATGGGTAGGTGACCTCTTAGTTGTCGCCATTTACTGGTTGGGTCGGGCTTTGCCCAACCTACAACTTGTGCGATAACAGTTCAACACGATTCAGGAGCAAGAGGGAGGCATGAGTGTAGATCTTTGCGATGATGCCACTTATCTCGTGAGAGGAGTTGGCTATATCTCCTTTCAGATGCCTTCAAGTGATGTTGTTGAGTTGGATTACATTTTATTTGTTCTGGGTTCGAGGAAGAACCTCCTTTTAGTTTCTTGTATGATAGATATACATTGGAGAGTTGCTTTTGATGGACAACAATGCACCATCAGTGATTGTAGTCTAGCAAGTGCAAGGACTTTGGCTGGAAGGGTGAGAGAGGGTGGCCTTTACAGGTTACTTGTTGATTCAGTAGCACATGTACATTCCAACGAGAGGCTAGAAAGGCCTTCTAGCTTTGAGGAGGCACATACATGGCGAGATGTCATAGAGATAGGTTCAACACCGTGTTGTAATCTTCAGTCCCATTGACCTACTTTTGTGGTCATTCGTTGGACATTAATAAAATTATCTTATCTTACCACAAGTGATCATTACTCTTTGGAGGATCAAGATGTTGTGATAGCATGGTTCAAACTTCACAGTTTCTTTACAAATGACAATGGTTGATTTCAAGACCGCAGCTGGTACAGAGTTGTAGGTAGCAGGTTTTGTGGAGTTGTTGAGGGAGTCGACGGGTGTTGGTGTAAACAATTTCCTCGTAAAGAGGGAATCTTAACTTTGGGGTTACTCCAAAATTGTTTACACCATGTTTGGGGTGCTCCATGAGATTTGGGGTACATGGTGTATATTCAACCCCTAGATGCTCTGAGATGGATTGTAGCATGGGAGATGGTCCTTGATGGATTTGCACAGTTGAGATAGCTTGCTCAATTGACGGTTGACCTCAGATGATTGTTGGCTTGGTATTCTTCCCTTAGTGCAAGTAACAAAGGCAAACACTGTTATTGTGGAACATCTTGTTTTTATGAGAAGGATGGTAGGAAAGGGAAGTATGGTTGTTATTGTGCTACAACATAAATATAACAAAGCTGCAAATACATAGCTCACAGCCTCAGGGACCATAGAATTTGTGGTCTGTTGTCATATTGGTTCAAAACCCAATGGGTACTTTGTCCATCTCCTCATTGACTCTTGAGGAGGACTTCTCAACTACCAGCCTAATTGGTATTTTTTTTTTTTTCTGGGTTAGAGGACTATTCTTGGTCCGAATAATTTAAATCTAGTAGAGTACTGGTTTGGTGGGGGTCATCTCAACCATTGCTGGTTCCCCTCACCATCTCTCTCATACATCATGATCTACCTTGGCAAACCCCTTCAACAATTATACGACACTTTCTATTTTATTTAGCAACATAAATATATACATTACCTTTTATAACAAAAAGGTTCATCAATACCAACATCCATACATATTCAATCTGCCCATAGTATTTTAGCAGGTTATAGTTATATTTACAAGCTGGGGGAAACAGGGGTATTACAAATGCACTTTTTTCAAGCCCATTATTTGCCATTCTTTTATTCTTTCATAATTTTAAGGAAAGGTTGAAGGCCACTGCCTTGGCGTGGTGTCCAGATAATGGCAATGTCACCCACAAACACCTAGTGGAAATGAGAAGGCTGCTCGCGAGGAGACCCCCTTTCTCTCAACCATGCAACTGAGAGCCATTACCCTGGTTTGGTGACCGATGATGGTAATGTCATACCACTAGATATTCATGGATGTGATAAGTCGGCTCGTGATGAGACCTCCTATCCTTCAACTAACCTTTTAAGCATTTTAAATCATATTTCATTGTGGGTCCCTCTTTACTGAAAGATAAGCATTTCACTGCTTTCTTGGGTGATCCTTGGGCGAAGCATATAGAAGGTTCATACATAGGCTTTTATCTTTCACCCAACATCAATCCCTCTGGGCCTTTTGCCCCTTCTTCCCATAGAATGAGGGACAACCCCTTCTTGGGTCAATACACCCTAAAATCCCAAGAGATAAGGAAATGGGGGGGAATAGTGATGGAAAGTGGTAAGTATGGTCGGGAACGGTACGATGGCTCTTCAAGGGAGTTTTTAGTAGCAAACCCATCCCCAAGGAAGATTACTGACTAGGGCACAATGTCAACCAACAAGGTGAAGCAGGGCAAAAGCCATAATGTCCAAGCATATATCATGAATTCTAGAACAATCTAAGATACAACTTACTCAAATGGCTTAAATATTGAAATGATGCTTACCATAATATTGACTTGTACCTCATGGAGCAAGACCCACTGCCTTTCGGAAGCCGGCTGATGTGGTGGATGCCATCTGGAAATTTGCGGCCATCTATGGTGGTGAGGAGGGTCTCCATCTATGCAAAAGGATACTGCTGGTCATGTAGTCTCTCGGCACTCCATATCTGCATCCTGAGGGCCTCGAGACATAATCTCCTTAGTTATCCACAAAATGGGGATGGCACTAAACAAAGACTTGTCATATATCATGTGTCTCGAAGCTCCACTGTCCACATACCATCTAACACTAGACATAGTGTTGGAAGATAAACAAGAAGTCATGGAAAAAGCAGTCTCAAATTGAGAGTTATTCTCCTCTACACTTGCTACAGTCGTAGTTGCAAACTGTTTCACACCCTTTCCCTTCTTCAATGGACATTGGCCGACATAATGTCCCATCTCGTGACATCGAAAGAACATCAACTTACTCAAGCCCTTATTTCTTATAGCTATCCCATCCTTAATTCTTGAATCCTTTCATGCTACCCTTCCTCATCCTTCTGACGAGGACCAATAACATCCGCTTCCCCTTGTTGTTTCGAACAAGACTGTAATCTGATTTCTTCTTGGACAACATCGACCCAAAGCTTTGGAAACTTTGGAATATCTTCTTGAACACAAACACCCTAAACAAAAGACATCTAGGAAGGTCCTGTTATCGCACAATCTGTAGTTTGGGCAAAGCCCAACCCAAACCACAGAGGTGTGACAACTATGGGAGTATTTACCTACTGTCACCTTAGATAAACACTCCCCTCACTTTAGTGATGATAAAATCACCACAAGGGGAGAATCCCAGGTGACCCCAGGGGGATTGAGACGGAAAATGAAAGGATATGAAAGGTGCCCCTATAGGTCAAATGTGGAAACAACGTTTAAGAATGAGACTTGTGAGAAGGTATTGGGTTGCCAAGGAAGTGTACCTGCAAAACAATGTTAGCCTTGCCCAGAACAAGACAATATATAGCAAATGAAGCCTCAAAACTCAAGGGGATTCAACAAGAAACTTTGCTGTCCCAAATTGCAGCAATATGGAAATATATATATCAACAACAAATGATAATAATAGCTACAAATTTAACCATCAAAATCAAGTACAAGATATTGGAAACAAAACTAGCAATAAGTAGATGATTTTCCAATGATTAAAGCAAGACTTTGATAGCAATTAGAGGGCTATTAGTTAGTGTTATCAGCAAGATTTGTAACAGCCTTATGGCTGTAGCAAACAATTGCTACAACAGCAAGTTCTAGCCACTAGAATCAACAAGTAAACCACCCAAAAGATAGCCAATAACTAGAAGATTAATTATGGCAACTTACAAGTAAATTTTAATGGTAGAAAATTGAGTAAACAATGAGAAGAAGATGAGTTTGCTGCAGCCCTATTGGCTGTAGCATTAAGTTTATCGCACAATTTGTACTTGTCAAGCCCAAGACAAGTAAATTGAATTGGCGTAACTACAAGGTAACCCACCATTGTCACCTTAGTAGGAAATCCCTATGTTTTAGGGATGGAAGAGGTCTAGCCCAGGGGAGGCGTCCCCAGTAACCTCAAGGGATTGGAAAGGCAAGTGAATGGCCAAGCTTGGAGAGCCCTCTCACAGGTTACTTAAGTCAAAGGGTTTATGTCTGTGAAATTGAGGCAAATGGAAGAGTATTTGTGTACCTGCCTCGAACAAGAACAATACAACATAGATATAGCAATTTCCAAGTACCAAATGATAGTAAAACCTCAACAAACAATAGACAAGTGAAAATATATGTTGGCTGATATGAAATTGTGGCAAATTAATAGTTTATAACAGCAATGAAGTTTTGTAACAGCCACAAGAAAGATTGCCCAGAATTGCAAGATAAGATAGTGAAAAGTTAGCATTTATTCAAGAGATTAATTAACACTTGTCACAAGCAATTTCTGAGTAGTTTAAACTAGTGTTAAGTTAGTGTATGCAGAAAAATGAAGCAAGTTAGATGGCTGTAGCAGAGGTTTGCTACAGCAGCAACAAAGTTAACGAGTTTAGCTAAGCTAGTGTTAGTAAAAGTTAGTGTAAGTTTTAGGGAGTAGAATTAAAGAGCTTTTTGATCAATTCCTTCACAAGATAGAGCAATGAAACTAGTGCCTTTTGGGCTTATGGAGTCAATTACAACAGCAGCAAACACTTGAAGAAATAATGATAATAATGTTCTAAGGATGGTGACGTGAAGTTTGAGGTGCTAGCACTTTAGGGCCTCAAGCTTCAAGCTTCAAAAGATGAATTTGCTAGAGAGCAAGCACTTTTGGGCTCTAGCGAGTTCTCCATCCTCCTTAGACTCTTGAAATACATAGTAATAAATTTCTAGAAGAAGACTTCTAAAGTGCTAGCACTTTAGGGCTTTAGAAGCCTACCTTAGACAAGATTCTCTTGACAATTTAACAAGTGGAAAGATCTAGAGAGATGAAGAAACACCTTATGTTCCTCTCCTAGGGTTTAAGCAAGCAATATCATAATCTTCAACATGAACAAGTAAAATTTACCATAACCATTCAAAGCATGAAATGAAATTGCTGATTTTACTTACTTCACCAAGAATAGTCAAGCATAAAACCCTAGTTTGCAGAAAATTCCACCATAAATCAGCCAAGAAGCATCCAAAACAGATCCTCCAAGTGGTGCGCACTAAGTAAAAAAACCAATGTTGCCACTAGGGCGAAAATTTCAGATCCACTCCTCTTGTGTGAGGAAGAGTTATGATGAAAAACGAATGCCAAGAGGTGTATTTATATCACCTTTTGGCCCAAAAATGTCAACATCAAAATAGAACAGGGCCGACCTCAAAATTTGCCCTTTTAATTACAAATTATAAAAATTACATTAAAGTATCCCTCAAAAGGGTGACGTCATGCCCTTATAGGGTGACGTTAGGCTCCCAAAGTGAAGCGTTGGGCAAGGGAAGTGTGACGCTAGGCCTCCAAAGGCCCTCTATCATGCCACATGTGCCAAAGCGTCATGTCAAACTCTCCTCCATCAAAACCCTAGTCTCATCTATGATGTCAAGAGCTGGGTAGGTGACGTCCAAGCCTCCAAAGGGTAGCATCCAAGTGGTGAGGGATGGGAGCTGGTCTCCTAGCCATGCCAGAGTGCCTCCAAAGGCAACAACCTCTTTCTTCAATGTACAAACGATGATCACAAGCCTGCCCCAGACATGTGGTCTCTGCATCCATCCCTGGGCTCCAAAGCCCCACGAAGGTCCGAACAAAGTCATCTCCTCATGAATACTTGTCCACTGGGCAAGGTCCTGCAAAGACAAACAGGTACGCCCTATAAGGGTCCATAAGTCACAAGAATCATGCCAAGTAAGCCACATCTAATAATAGAACCAACCAAACATGTGCATCAAACCTCCCTTTTCAAACCAAACAAATGCTCAAAGACCTTATACAATTTGTCAAATTTAGGTGTGCGAGGGGTGTCAAGGCATCCTATTGTGTCAATCAATCCTCAAGTCAAAGGTGTTTCCCAAGGGAAACCTATCCAAGCCGTGTGTGAGTATGAGGTGGAGTGGGGTAAGACTTTTGGGCATGGGGTTCATGACATACAAGGGTTCGTATTGTCTCATTTATGGGTGCCTTTGTACCTTCGTTTTCAGTGCAACTTTTTTCCAAGCCCATTTGCCATTAATTTATTAGTGTTTCCAAGTTGAAGACATGTGGGGGCATTAAACTAAGCAATAAAAACAAATCCCACACATGCTCTACCTTGGTTACACTTGGTCATGCTTTCCCAAGTTGAAGACAATAAGGGGCACTAAAAAGGAAATGCATAGCCCACATACGCTCTACCTTGGTTGGCATGACTGATTAATTAGTTATTTATTTTACGGGTCCCTCATTTTTTTTGAGAAGCATTTCATTGTTCTTGGGATCCCTGGGTGAGCTTCTGGAAGGTTTATCATTGGCTTTTATCTTTTGCCAGCTACATTTCCCTTCTGGGCCTTCGGCCTCTTCTTCCCATGAAATGAGGTACAATCCCTTCTTGTGTTAGTGCACTTGAAAACCCAAAAGACGAGGAGATGGAATGGAAGAAGTATGGAAAGTGATTAGTATGATCGGGAATGGCACGATGACTCTTCAACGAACACCCAATAGCACCCCATTCCTGAGGGTGACCAACTTACTAGGACGTAATGACACCCACCAAGGTTAAATAAGGAAAAAGGTATAATTTCCAAGCAAATGTTTTGTAATCAAGAAATAATTCTTTGCAACATATTCAAATGCTTCAATTATTAGAGTGACACTTACCATGATACCGGACTTATTACCTCATGAAGTAAGACCTACTGTCCTCTGGGACCATGTCGGTGTGATGGATGTTGCTCTACTATCGGTGATGTATGGTGATGCATCGATGAATAGGAGGGGGCCCTGCGGGGCTATGCTAGTCAAACTGGCTCTCGACACTCCATGTCTGCTACCTATGGGCCTCGAGACATGATCTCCTCAATTACCCCTAATATGAGGGGGTAACATTAGGCTCCTACTCGGAGACATGTGCTCACCGTAGAGCACATGAGAACATCAACATCTTTGATATGACCTGTGCCTACACACTCAAGCAAAATTGTCAGAGTACCTAGGGTGGTGCTATCATCCCTTAACCTTATGAAAATTATCAAAATCTAAAAGCATCTACTGCGCAGATAGAGTAAGAGCCCAAAGCTCAAGTCACAAGTCTTCATCCTGTCGCACTTGCCCTGCAATGTGTTTACCCAGTTGCCTCATTCATCTCGTTGCATTCCACTCCGTTGCTTGTCACACGGGCTTTGTTTCGTCACACTCTACTGTGCCATTCGTCACACTGGCTCAAGGTGCCCTGCAAAGTTTCTTTTGCGCATTCTTTCACACTATCTGTCGCAGCCCATTCCATCGCACGAGATGAATGTTTCATCTTGACACACTCTACTGCACTGTTCGTCGCACTGGTTCAAAGCAACCTGCAGATTTTCTTCTGCGCCATTGACCCTTCTCTGCGCCATTGATCCTTTCGTCCTTTGATCCTTCTGTGCACTTCTGTTTTCATCCTTTCACGACTTCCTCTGTCTGTGCACTATACTTTGTGCCATACTTTCTGCGCCATTGATCCTATTCTATGCCATTGATCTTTTCGTTCTTCGGTCCATTGATCCTTTCGTCCTTCGGTCCTTCTGCGCACTTTTTTTTGTCTGTTATTGCACTATAACTGACCATGTCCATGACCACTTTGACATCAATAGCAACATATGTGCAACAGTAACAACAGGGATTTGTGATCTAAAGAAATATAAGCATCTATGTTTGTTGCATCTATAGGACAGTTTGTAGTATGCTTGAAATGCACTCTCCAAGTTTGAATTTTTTGTCATCTACTAAAATGAAGCTAAAGAGTCAAATTTTATGATGTGCTGAGAGGGAAGCATGCTTTTCCTTGTTAATTATAGATAGGAAAGTGGTTCTTTTTGTATCACTTTATTTAGGTATTTCTGCTGGAAGTACAGAATGTCCAAAATCAACTGTATAATTGTTTTATATGTGAGATTGTTTGTTATTGGTTAACTGTTTGTGGATTCAAGTTTTGGTATCTGAGTTAAAGTTGTATCAACAGGCCAGGCATGGAACTCGTGCACCTACAAAGAAGCGCATAAAGGAGCTAGAACAATTATCTATACGCTTGGAGAGTCTTCTAAAGTCAGCAGAGGACACACTTACTGGGGAAACACATGGTTCACAACAAATACCATCATGGTTAAGGGGATGGCAATCTCCTTGGGACAGCAAGCAAACAAATGGAGAATTAACACATAAAGGCGAGGAAGAGTTGTATCATCTGGGAATGAGGCTACGGGAAAGGTTTCCCCAGATATTTGATGAAGATTATCATCCTGATGTCTACTTGATAACTGCAACACAGGTAAATTTTTGAACCTCTCTTTCAGTTGAAATTTGCTTCAATTTATTTGCTTTCTATAGACTATCTGAATTAATTAGGAAATCAGTCAATTTAAATTTTGTTGAAAGCAAATAGGCCTAAACAGGCATTCTAGTGCCTGTTGTTACTACAGTGTTGCCTCTTCAAGATGTCACTTTAATGTTTCCAAAATTTTAGTTTGGATTTTTCAGGGCTATTTCAAAAAGTGGATTCAGGCATATGAACCAACCTTTTGCAAACATCACTGAGCTAGTTAAATGATCATCAAGTCAGAAAAGCACCCTTTAGCACAGCTTGCAAGAATAAACATGATGCAACCCTAAACAGCATAATGCAAAAGGAAAACTGCTAAGAGATAGCATGTGGCATCCTTAAACATATGTAGAAAACCCAAAATACATAAAATAAGAAGGAAATGAAACACATATGGTGATATCTCCTTGTCACCAGACTCTTCACCTTATACATTAAGATTATCCAACATTAAATCTTTGAAGTTGGATCCAATGCGATGATAAGAGGAAGTATATGTAAAAGAAGAAATTGCTGCTTCTGTTTTACCAGATTTCTCCTTCCAACATAACCGTCAAATGATCTTGCTAGAGACGAATAAACCAATTGGAAGGTTGGTAAATCAATGCTGGTAGTTCAAGATCCATGTCACCTCAAATGGGGAAAGAGGGAATGGGATTTTAGAGAGAGCCCAGTTTTTGTAAATGACACTTTCAAAATGATCCGTAAATGAGGAAATGGCATATGCATTATCATTGAATAAACAGGAAGGAAGCTTTCATATCCATATAGTGCAAATATTATCATTGAATAAACAGGAAGGAAGCTTTTATATCCATATAGTGCAAATATATGTGTGGGCAAGAACTTCCAAATTCTCAATATTTTAAACCGTTTTTCTTTGTTGTTTTAATATATATTCTTCTTTTAAAGTTTCCAAGTCTCTGGGTCCATCCACACTTATATCAAATATGTATTTCTACATTACAGGATTGATATTTGGATAACAGAATATTGTTGTCGACGTGTCTCTCCTTTCAACACAGCTTTATCTAGATATAGATGTAATAAGCAATGTTAGCAGGCAATGCAATGCACCTTGTCATGAGACTCTTCACCCTCTATATTAACATCATCCAACTTTAAATCTTGGAAGTTGGTTCAAATGTGATAATAAGAGTGTTGACTTTCTAATTTCAGCCCTAGATAAATGATTTCGCAGTGAATTTCCTTGCTGAAAATGTAATGTTCCACTCTCCTTGACAACAACAAATGAGGACTTAGTAGTCTAGTCACCCCTCTAGACTATAGTCCAATGTGTAAAAAGGGGTTAGGAGGCGCTAAAGTGTCACTAAAGGATTTAATGTTATTTTATTAAAGTGGCTTTGATGAAAGAAGAAAAGGTTATTTGACTTAAGGAGAAAATAAAACAATAACCTTAGCAAAAGCGATAAAGCAACTCAACTGAGAATTAGAAGATGGAGGTATAAAAGAGAGAGGAGGGCGCCTCACTCCTCATTCATGTCATTTTTCTCTATTGCTTATTGAGCTATGCAGCTTGCGTTTTGAGGGTTTTGAGTAAACAAAGCCTAGAGACTAGCAAGGAGGTGAAAGATCCCTCTGTTCCTTGTCCAATGTTGGCCAAGGAGGTGAAAGATTCCTCTCTCACCATTCTATTAAGCTACAGGTTAATTTCTATAGTGAAGGAAGAAGGCGGGGCATAGTTTTGTGGATTTTCTGCAGGTGGGGTGCACTGTTTGGAGAAGATCAGTTTGGTTTGAGGAGAAGAAGGGAGATCTGGGGCAAATCTTTTCCTGGGAGGGTTTGCTAGGTTTGGAGTGCCTTTCTCATCTTCTATTGGAGGGTTTCTCCTGTTCATTATTTTATTGTGGCCTTGGGGCGAATTTTTGAAGAGGGGCGCACTGTTCATTAAGGATACATTGAATTGGAGCCCTAGATCTGAGGGTTTGACTGAGGGATCTCTCCATAGGCACTATATATCCCTCGATCTACAGATTGGCAACATTTTGCAAGGATTTGAAGGCCATCTTCAAGGAAGCTGAATTTCTTAGCTTTCTCAGCCAGTTGGGGCGCATCATCACCAGATCTGAGGGTTTCAAGTCTTCAAGGGAAAGAAATTGATCTTGTATTGACTTGCATGCAACTGCTGAAGGTCTAGGAGGTCTTATCTCTCTATTTTGTTGTATCTTGGTGGCATATTCAATCCAAACTTCTTTATCTTGCTATATCATTCCATATCTGTAGATCTTATGTATGAAGGTTAGCTTATTATCTAAATAAAGGTTAGATTTGAAGTTATTTGAGCATTTTATTTGTGTCATCTCTTGTATCTTGTGTTCTTCATGCATTATTGTGTTATATCCAAGATCCATATGCTATAAAATTCAATCCGAGTCACCCAACGCAACTTTGTGAAGCAAAACTTGCATAAACACTCGAGCAATAACATAAATAGATCAAAAAAATAACCCAAGGTTCCTAGCAAAACTGCTTGGGAACCTTACAGTGGTATTAGAGCCAATTCCTGTGCCAACCTGTGATAAAACATTGATGACCAGGAGGAGAGGCCGTGGGGGACAACCTGCATCAGGTAATTCCTGAAGGAGAAGAGCCATAAGTCCGTATGGGGGAAACTCATAAGACAGAAAATGAAACATCAGAAGAGGTAGTTTTCTTGGCCGAAAGGGTGACTCAAACAATGAATGATGCACTACAAAACAACCAGGTTATTATGCAGCGCAACCTAGAGGAGATGCATAACCATTTATCCTTGGGGTAGGCAGAACTCAAACTATCCTTTGCAATTTTCCAAAGGGGACATGACATATTGATAGCCTTAATGGAGGAACAGAGCAAACACCGGGGTATTCTTTCTCAGTATTTGATGGAGCAAAGACATGGTAAAGATCCAACCCTATTTGGTGGAAATCATGATGCTAGTGGGTCTCATGGGGAAAATGGGAATCACGAGGAGTCCATACATAAAGGCCATGTAGAAGGGCATAGACCAAATGAAGGTATACCAACCCAATCTCACACAACTAGCAGATCTACTCCAAGACTGTACATGCCTACCTTTTTGGATGCACAACGAAGGGACACAATACCTTGAACCATGAGAGTCTAGGGGATGATTGGGAGACAACAGAAAGGGAGTACAACGCCATGAGCGTGGGATTCAGAAGACATGTTTCCATGGGGGAGTATTTCCACATCAAGATGAAAAGAAAATCCAAGGATCGTTATAGAGGTGACAATGAGTTAGGGCGTAAGGCAGGAAGAATGGAGTTGCCAACCTTTGATGGATCAAATCAAATCTCAACCACATCATGGGTGCAAAAGATGGATGCTTATCTCCAATTGAATACCATGGAGGAAGGAAATGCCATCAAGTTTGCAACATTATACTTGATGGGCAAGGCGCATGAGTGGTGGTTTCATGGGACGACCACCTTGGGACATGAGCATCTCACTTCTTATCGTGACTTCATGCAGAGACTGATTAACAAGGAGGATCCAGAACTTCATTTCAGGGAGCTCACACAGATTAAGCAGACAAGATCAACTGAAACCTTCATTGAGGAATTTCAGACAGTGTTGGTTATGGTTCATGATGTGTTAGAATCCAGATTACTATTGATGTATATAGAAGGTTTGACCGAACCTGTGCGAGGATGGGTTAAGGATTTTAAGCTTGCAACCTCACAGGATGCCATTGAGTGCACCCGAGATCTAGTTGGGGTAGCCAACAAAAACAGGTTCACACCTAAACCTCCAATCATTACAAGGGGCTGAGATGCTAAACAGATTGACAAAGGCAAGGGGAAAATGGATGAAGCCACAAGAAAAGAGTTAAGAAGGAAGCAACTATGCTTCACCTGCAAACAACCATGGCAACTAGGTCATAGGTGTTTGGGCAAAGGGAAAATGCACTATATAGAATTGGTGTCTGACAATGAGGAAGAGACAGATGATGAGGAGAGTGGAGCTATCCATAAAATACAAATGAGCCATAGGGAGGAAGAACAAGCCTTGCATGCGCAGGGTGATGAGGTGCCCTCACATCATGAGGAAGGCCTCAAGAAGGTTACTATTGCATCTATGAGTGGAGTGCCTAAGTTCAACACTTTTCGAATGAAGGGAGTTGTACAGGGGAAACGAGCTATAATGTTGATTGATGGAGGAGCTTCTCACAATTTCATTGATGTTACTATGGTAGCAAGGAGACACATCCCTACAGTAGACTTTGAGGGGTTCTTGGTCGAAGTAGCAGGAGGGCACACTATGGCTTGTGACAGGTATATTCCACAGATGAGTTTGACATTGGGCAGGTACACCTTGATACGTGATTTTTATGTGGTGGACATTCCAAACACCAATATCATATTAGGTGTGCAATGGCTTAGTACCTTTGGACGAATTACCACCAACTACAAAACCATGGAAATGCCCTTCAATACAAAAGAAGGGAAGAGGGTCACGCTCAAGGGAATGATAGGAGAGTCGCCTAGAGTTGTGACTGCCAAGAAAATGCATGCCATATTTAGGCGTGAGGAGGTGGCCTATGCAGCTGAATGCTTTGTTGTGGAAGTAAGTGATGGAGAACACAAGCAGTACATGCAAAAAATCCTTCACAAGCACAAAAGCGTGTTTCAATCGAGTCCTCCAGGTCAGCCACCAGATAGAGGGTTCGAACACATTATAGAATTGGAGGAAGGGGCCAAACCAATCATCACTATGCCTTATAGACACCCCAAGAAGCACAAGGACGAGATAGAGAGCGCCATCAAAGAATTGTTAGCCATGGGACATATCAGACCAAGTTCAAGCCCATTTGCATCATCACTTGTGTTGGTAAAAAAGAAGGATGGGACTATGTGCTTATGCATAGATTACAGAGCCCTGAATAAGAAAGCTATCAAGAACATGTATCCCATTCCCAGGATAGATGAATTGCTGGATGAGCTACATGGTGCAGTATACTTCACGAAAATTGATTTGTGCTCTGGATACCATCAGATCAGGATGAGGGAGCAAGACATACATAAGACAACATTCAGATGCCACTTTGGGCATTATGAGTTTCTTGTCATGCTTTTTGGCCTGACCAATGCACCAACCACTTTTCAGTCTTGCATGAACCATGTGTTTAACAAGCAACTGAGGAAGTATTTGCTGGTCTTCTTTGATGATTTGCTGATTTACAACAAAACATGGGAGGAGCACCTCAAACATGTGGATGAGATCTTGAGCATCATGGAGAAGCAGTCTTTATATGCCAAAGAGTCAAAATG
>SNQJ01S0001055.1:107809-118883 GCA_010110895.2 Picea sitchensis
TGTCCATGGTCAGGGAAAGAACATAAGGTTTTTAGGTCCTATTTGCATATAGTTGCATATAGTTGCATATAGGTTTTTAGGGAAAGAACATAAGGCATGTTGCATAGTTGCATATAGTTGCATACAAAATTGTTGCAATATAGTTGCATAAGTTGAAATATAGTTGCATATAGTTGCATAAGATGAAATATAGTTGCATATAGTTGCATAGCATGCAATATAGTTGCATAGCATGCAATATAGTTGCATTTGACCACTCACCAATATTTGAAAATATAGTTGCAATATAGTTGCATAAGTTGCAATATAGTTGCAATATAGTTTCATTTGGAACCATTGGTACATTTTCATAATAAGAATAAGTATCAAGGTGTGTACCATGATTAGAGAGGAAAAAAGGGGCCTTAGGTCCTAAACATATTTTCTTTGGCTCATTGGCCATTAACAAGGCCTCAAACCACCACATCTATCCTATTTAATAGACTATGGTACTTGGGTGGATTAAGCTTCATGTGATTAATGACTAAGATCAAGCACCCAATGGATGTGCACCCAATGGTAGAAGAGATTAAGGGTTGAGACAAATGGTAGAAGTGCCTTTGGGAATATGTGTGTGTGTGTGTGTGCATGCACACACGTCGCACTATGTTCTAGAGGCAATTCTACCATTGGGTGCACATCCACTGAGCATGTATCTTTAAAGCATGCATCCATTGTACACACTTGTTAGGTGCACCCTTGTCTGGTTCTCTTGGGTACCTTGGGTCCAATTGTTCCACACATGGCACTTTAGGTGAAACACCATTGGACATTGGATAGTTAGTAAGCAATTCATGAAGAAGGAAGAGGCACCATCGGGGATAGTCGAAGTTGGAAATGAGGGAGCTTGGTTCCACCTTATAGTGAAGAATTTTGCAAGTGCAAGGAAAGTCTCATATAAAAGGGGGATGCCTTAAAAGTGATGAGGCATAAGGGAAGAACTCATTCAAAAGGAGTGTAATGGAGCTATGAAATTTGTTCTAAATTCAAGTTTGGCATAGTAGAAAAAATTGGATCATTTCAGTGATAATAAAAAGAAGATAGAACATACAAGAGGTAGGCTTGTGGTTTCTTTAGGGATTGGATTATGCATGGTTTTTGGGTATTAGGTAGAAGGAAATATTTCCTTAGACTCATTTTACCTCTATAATAGAGTTGTGAGAAGAGGTTGCAAACCCCTTGTTGTATATCTGTAACATTATTCATATAATAAAGTTAAGGCACCTTCCTTGAGTGCCACCTATATATGTGTGTTGTGGACTCTTTATGTCATTGGATGCCGATGTTCCTTGATTTTATTTATGTTGGCTAAGTATTGAAATATTGGCTAAGTGTTAAAGTATTTCTAGGATGTTTTAAAGGGCATGGTTGGATGTGTGCATGGTGTTCAATGAAATTGGATGAGTAAGACTTAGTTGCATTTGACGTATTGTATCCTAAGGCGAAGTTATGGTATTTAACCTTAAGTGAAGAGGCATAGTCTAGTTGTAGTAGGAACAGGTTGTACACGCCCTTGTGGTCAATGCAAGGTAGTGTTTCACAAGCTGAGGTGTCAAAACATACTTGGGATAAACTCAAGTTTGAAAAGAAAAAAATTGGGCAGACTATAGGTTCATGACTAGTGGTATTCATGCATACTCTTTGCCACTTTTTGAAGGAAAGGTGGTATCATATCTTTTTTTGAGATAGTTTTGGTTCTCGTCACCATTTTCACTACTATGACATGTGATCACCACAAACTATAGAAGAGTGTCAAAATATTGTAAAATTGATCACCAAAAACTTCAACACCGATGTTGATGAATGGTTGAAAATAGTGGAAGTCTATTGTGCAATTCAAAGACTAGGAAGACATTATTAAGCTCTTGCCACAAGTTATTGCCTATAGGCATAGTTCATAAATTCCTATGAGGATAAAGATCAAGGAACCATAATCATATGATGGAACCCACAATGATAAGTTACTTAAGTTGGGATGTTGAATAATACTTAGAACATATGAATGGAAGTTCACATGAGGCCAAGGTGAATGTCACAGTAATGTTCTTGATAGGTACTACAAATATTTGGTGGAGAAATTGAGTAGAGGACTTAGAATCCAATCATACTATAGATAATATTGACAATTGGTACGAGATGAAAGTATCCTTGAAGGTTCAATTTGGGCTAGGAAATTAAATTAATATTGGATTACATGAAATCAATTATTGGCTCTTAAGAATATATGTAGGATTCAAGATTACATCAAGGATTTTTTATGCCTCATGTTGGAGATGAAGGACATGTTTGAAGAAGATAGGTTGTTCCACTTCATGAATGGATTTAAACCTTGGGTGTAGAGTGATTTATAATTCTAGATTTTGTAAACCCTTGCAAAAAACCATCACTATAGTAGACAAGTTGTTGGAATACAAGGTAGAGGCAAAAGGAGTTACAAGTATATGTGAGGATGCTTCATTAAGGGAGAAGTGGTTTGCTAAGAATAAGAAGAAAGAAAAAGGGAAGGTGAAGCTATATAGGAAGTTTGGTGAGGACAAGGCCAAGCAACTAGATGCACCTAAGAAAAAGGGTATGCCTATTTCCTACTGGATTTGTGAAAAAGATCATCATGTAAAGAATTGTCCAATGAAGTATAATTTGTCTACTATGGAGAAAGTGGACAAAGCATCCATGATTGGTCTTTTGCAAGTATTGTATGTTGTGCTAGAAGAAAAGTGTACAATAATCCAAGAGAAATATTTCACAGGACTTTTCTATGTTCTAGCAGTATTTAATGGAAGATCAATTGATACCATGGTTGATACTAGGGCGAACCACAATTCCATGAAGGAAGATGTTTTAAGAGAGCTTGGGTTGCAAATTGAGTTTACATGGACTTCCTTCAAATGAATGAAATTAGAAGTAGAAAAGGTTGGTGGAATGACCAATGGAACCACATTCAAGCTTAGAGATTGGAGTGGAATTACAAGTTTCAAACAAGGAATCTAGTGAATAATTCGACCTATATGGGCTAGATTTGACAAAAAACCAATAGTCCTTGTGAATCAGTTCTTCCCTTATGCCTCATCACTTTTAAGGCATCCCCCTTTTATATGAGACTTTCCCTACACTTGAAAAATGCTTCACTATAAGGTGGAACCAAGCTCCCTCATTTCCAACTTCGACTATCCCCGATGGTGCCTCTTCCTTCTTCATGAATTGTTTACTAATTGTTCAATGTCTAATGGTGTTGCACCTAAAGTGCCATGTGTGGAACAATTGGACCCAAGGTACCCAAGAGCATCAGACAAGGGTGCACCTAACAAGTGTGTATAATGGATTCATGCTTGAAAGATACGTGCTTGGTGGATGTGCACCCAATGGTAGAAGAGATCTGATGCAGGAGCATCATAAGCAGCCAGCCAAGCAAGCATAAAGGCGGAAGACAGCTGGAAAAGCACAGCACACATTTTACACATTTTGAAATGTTTTTGAAAAATTAATGAGCAGATATTAATGTAGTAGTTAAAGGAAGTGTACTTGCATGTTGTAAATAGATCTTGAGAAATTTTCTCTCATCTATCGGATGTAATAGAAATTAAGTCTGTTTAAGGAAAGTAGGCAGATTTGAATTAAGAGATTAGACAGTTTTAGAAGCATAGGAGGGAAAACAGATATAGACACCCTCATTCTTGTATCATTGTAGAGATTTGTAACATTATCATCATTTAGAGTTGTAGCAGAGAGCTGTAGAGAAGAACCCATGTATAAGAGAAATTGAGATAATATATGAAGCTTTGACTCGCTTTCATGGTGTTATGATGTTTACTATTTACCTTTGTTAAATGGTATGTTTACAACTGTTTTATTTCTCTGTTATGCATCTATTTCAAATGTTGTGTAAGATGTATTCATGTTGAATGTATGAAGTCTGCAAGAGGGGTAGAATGAGATTCAATTGTTTCTCTCTCTAAGAATTCCTGCAAGGAGTGCAGTGGACATCCACAAGATGTGTGTTGATGAGGGTTTGAGTTTTATTTCAGAAAGCTCAGGAGAGATACCGTTGTTCTCATACCAGCAGAAGTGCAGGTGAGGCACAGAGTTGTGCATGGTGTGCACAGGCTAGTTGAAACCTTTGAAGTTATCAACTAAGGTGAAGGTTGAAGGACTACTGTTGCAAAGAGTGCACAGGGTTGAAGACTCAAATAACGAGAAGTTATTTGAAAGTTTTCCACAAGGAGTGCGAGCAAGAATCTTTTGGAAGCCTTGAGTTTGGAAGTGAAAGATCAGGACAGTTAGTACCTTTGAAGAAGTTCAAAGGGAGACGGGGATTGAAGCCATCGTATAAAAGTTAAGTTCAGAAGGAGAACATTCATTCATTTAGGCAGAATCCATTGAAGCGTGAATCGAGCCGTCAAAATTCTCTGTGAATAACTCGTGAAGTTGCAAGGACCGTAGGATCCCGTGAAGTTGCAAGGAAGTTAGGAGTTGGAAGAACTCACTACCCTAGCATCAAGAATCAACGTGAGCCATTGATATCATTTCAACCCACATCATTGGATCATATCGTGAATTTAGAGATAGTGAGTTTGAAGGGAAGACCAAACTCTTGATATTTTCGTGAAGTTCCGAGTTGCGAGGAACATGGAAGGAAATCCAGACCATTGGATCCAAGTTACGGGAGGACTGTTGGATCAGAACTTCCAACATGTATCGCACCTCGGGAGTTCGAGGTTTGAAATAAACTCTTTTTGACTGTAGAAGTCACGAGCTTGCGAGTTGCGAGGGCTCGTGCAACATGTGGCACGTCCGCCTGGTGGGAATAATGTGGTTGACAGGTGGCGTAGCAATCAGCGCCCAGAGAAAGGTAGAAGCGGGTGATAGGCAGTTAGACATGCGTCACCTAGGAAGGAGTCAACCCTTTGTAAATTTATCGCATCTTGGGGATTCGTGAAAGAGGAGCACGAGAGCTCAACACTCCAACTCGCGAAGTCGCAAGCTGCGACTAGCACTAGTAGTTATCCCTAGCTAGTGGTCATGTGCGGGAGCCACTAACAAGGAGGGACCATACCCGTATCGTCATCTCAGGTATCGGGGGTTTGGAAAAGAGGAGTCGAGGATCTTCGACCCATGAACTCGTGAGTTGCGAGTTGCAAAAGGCGTTGGCGCTAAGGCCCAGTTGTGGTAGCGTGATGGTGAAGCTCGCGCCTGGTGCTTGTTCGCACAAGTGGAGTTTCTGAAGGACCTTTGGATCGAATCCATGAAGTTCAAATAGGGATCTGAGGGATTCTCTTTGGATCGAGGTGAATTTAGAACGATCCTGTGCAGATCTCAGCCTGAGGGTTGGGGGTCTGCATCATTTGGTATCAGAGCTTAGAAAAAATTATTTTCTTTCTGTAGCAGAGAGAAAAGAGAAAATTTTTATAGCCATGCCACTGAGAAGAAGAGATAGGCCAATGCCTGATCTAGCAGTGGAAAGAGAAATGCATGAATTACATGCTAGGCTTGTTGCCATGGAGACAGCACAAAGGCGCATAGTTGACGCTGGGGATATCAGCGACGCTGAAAGTGAAAATGAAGCTGGAAACAAAAGAGAGGAAGTAGTAGTCGAAGATGCTACAGATGAACGCCTATTCAGGACTGTTACGAGGATAGGTGCCAAAGAAAAAATGGGCATTCCAGTGTACGAAGGCAACCTAGATGTTGAAGAACTTCGAGACTGGATTAGAGCTCTAGACAAATACTTCGACTATGAGGATGTCGAGGAAGACAAGAAATTCAAACATGTCGTTACTATACTTAAAGGGCATGCAACATTGTGGTGGGATGAACTGCAGGCTGACAGACGCTGCAAGGGCAAGCAGAAAATCAAAAGCTGGGATAGAATGGTTGCAAAGATGAAAGCCAAATTCATACCCAGGGATTATCAAATCACTATGTTTTGGAGGATGCAAAATTTGAGACAAAAGTTGATGTTAGTGAAAGAATACACTAAATAATTCTACAGGATAAACATCAGGGCAGGTCATTGGGAAGGCGATGATGAAATGGTTGCTAGGTACATGAATGGTCTACGATATGACATTCAGGATGAGATGAGCATGATGACCATTTGAACTATGGAAGATGCTTATCAGATATCTCTGAAAGATGAAGAGAAGTTGAGTTGAAAGCAAGGTCAAAGAGGCCGAGGTAGAAGTCAATCTAGAGGGAAAACAATTGCCCAAGATAGGACTCAGAAACCTAAAGAAGAGGGGAAGAAACCTCAAACTCAACCTCAGAGAGGAGGAAGCTCACAGGGAAGGTGTTATGTTGATAGAAATAATTTTCCTCGAGCTAGAGGAAGAGGAAGAGGTAGAGGAGGTGAAGTGAAATGATTTGTCTGTGGAAAAATCGGACATAAATCCTATGAGTGTCCAAATAAGAAGAAAGATGGTTGTGAAACTCACATTTCCAAATCTCAAGGATGGAATGTTGAGGCAAAAGACACTGAGGGTGGAATATCCTTAATGATGAGGAAAGTTCTCTTAAAGATGGAGAAGGAGGCAGAGAACCCAGCCCAAAGAAACAGTCTATTTTGGACTACTTGCAAAACTAAGGATAGAGTATGCAAAGTCATAGTGGACAACGGTAGCACAAACAATCTCATATCTACAGAGATGGTAGAAAATATGGAGCTAGAGACTATTTCACATCTAAGCCCATACAGAGTTTTGTGGCTACAAAAAGGACATCAGGTAAATGTCACTAAACAATGTTTAGTTGAAGTTAAAATAGGAGGATACAAAGATGAAATATTATGTGATGTCATTCCCATGGATGTTTGTCATCTATTGCTGGGTAGACCATGGAAATATGACAGAAACATGGTTCATGATGGGAGAAAGAACACGTACACCTTGGAGAAAAATGGTAGGACTCACATGTTGTTGAGAATTAAGGATAAAGAAGTGAAAACAGAGATGAACAACACTGTATTTCTCATGAGTGGGAAGGAACTTATTAATGAGGTTAAGAAGAAGAAAGACACACAATTTATTGTGGTCAGGAATCCTAAAATAGTTTTGACCAGTACAAGGATAGATGATTTACCAGAAGAAATCCAGAAATTGTTGGAAGAATTTGTTGATATAGTAGTGGACGAACTACCTTGTTCGTTGCCACCTATTAGGAGTATAAGCCATCATATCGATCTTATACCTGGAGCCAATTTACCAAACAAAGCAACGTATAGATTGATGCTGCAAGAAAATGAAGAAGTCAAGAGACAAGTCCAGGACTTAATGGACAAAGGATTGATTCGGGAGAGCTTGAGTCCATGCGTTGTTCCGACAATGCTCAGCCCAAAGAAAGATGAAAGCTGGAGAATGTGTACAGACTCAAGGGAAATAAATAAGATTACCATCAGATACAGATTTCCATTGCCAAGGATGGATGACTTGATGGATTGCTTAAGTGGAGCAATTTTTTTTTCAAAGATTGATTTGAAAAGTGGATATCATCAAATTCGAATGAGAAAAGGTGATGAATGGAAGACAACATTCAAGACAAATGAGGGAATATATGAATGGATTGTCATGCCATTTGGCCTAACGAATGCACCTAGTACTTTCATGAGATTGATGAATGAAGTCCTGAAGGATTGCATTGGGAAATTCGTCATTGTATATCTTGACGATATATTAATTTTCAGCAAAACAGAAGCAGAGAACTTAAAGCATTTAGCTAAAGTAATGAGAAGATTACAGCAAGAGAAATTGCTGATCAATGTGAAGAAATCGTCATTTATGAGGACAGAACTCATTTATTTGGGTTTTGTTATCTCTGCAAATGAGTTGAATATGGATCCAGAAAAGGTAAAGGCGATTAAGGACTGGTCATCGCCAAAGAGCGTGTTTGAAGTACGAATCTTCCATGGTGTGGCTATCTTCTATAGGAAATTCATCCGAAACTTCAGTGGAATTAGCACACCAATGATGGATACGCTGAAGAAAAGACATAAAACTTTTCACTGGACGGAAGAAGTAGAGAAGAGCTTCGAGTTGCTGAAGAAGAACATCACTAAGCAACCAATTCTGGTTTTGCCAGATTTTAGTAAGATGTTCCAGGTTAGGTGTGACACTAGTGGATTTGCAATTGGAGTGGTCTTGAGCCAATACGACAGGTTGGTTTCATATTTCAGTGAAAAACTGAATGAAGCGAAGATCAAGTACTCCACATATGACAAGGAATTCTATGCAGTCATACAAGCACTGAAGAAATGGAGACATTATTTGGTTCCTAAAGAGTTTGTTTTGTACAGTGATAATCACGCTTTACAATTCGTGACTCAATAGGAGAAGTTGAACCAAAAGAATGTTAAATGGGTTGAATGCATGCATAATTTTATTTTTGTGATTAAGCATATTTCTGGAACTGCTAACAAAGTTGTTGATGCTTTGAGCAGGAAATGTTTGCTTATGCAGGAATGGAGATTCAAGACTTTGGGTTTTGATAACCTCAAAGAAATGTACAGAAATGATCCAAATTTCAAGGAGGCATATGAGGCATCTGAGGATCCATTTCTCAGGGATAGAAGCCAATGGACTGAATACATGGTCTAGTATGGATTATTGTTTAGGGGAAATCAACTATGTATTCCAAAATGCTCCATGGGGGAGAATTTGCTGAAAGAAAAGCACAGTGGAGGATTGGCCAGACACTTCGATCATGATAAAACGTTCTCAAAGTTGAATGGCTCATATTTTTGGCTAGGGATGAGGACAGATGTTAAGAAATTTGTGGATAGGTGCAAAATTTGTCAGCACACGAAAGGAAAGAGGCAAAACGCAGGATTATATCAACCATTACCCATACCTGAAAGGTCGTGGGACACAGTGAGCATGGATTTCATATTGGGACTGCCAAGAACACAAAGAGGATGTGATTCAATCTTTGTGGTAGTCGACATATTTTAAAAAATGGCACACTTCATACCATGCCAGAAAACCAGTGACGCAACTCATATTGCGAACCTGTTTTTCAAGGAAGTTGTTAGACTTCACGACTTGCCAAAGAGTATCATTTCTGATCGCGATACCAAGTTCGTGGGACATTTCTGGAGGACCTTATGGAAAAATTTGGGGACATGCTTTTCTTTTAGCTCAGCGTATCATCCTCATATGGATGGACAGATAGAGGTCGTGAACATGAGCTTGGGAGATTTACTATGTTTACAGTTGTTTTATTTCTCTGTTATGCATCTGTTTCAAATGTTGTGTGGGATGTATGATTTCATGTTGAATGTAAGAAGTCTGCAAGAGGGGTAGAATGAGTTTCAATTGTTTCTCTCACTGAGAATTCCTACAAGGAGTGTAGTGGATGTCTGTAAGGTGTGCGTTGACGAGGGTTTGAGTTTTATTTCAGAAATTTCAGGAGAGATACTGTTGTTCTCATACCAACAGAAGTGCAAGTGAGGCACAAAGTCGTGCAAGGTGTGTGCAATCTAGTTGAAACCTTTTAAGTTATAAACTAAGGTGAAGGTTGAAGGACTATTGTTGCAAAGAGTGCACAGGGTCAAAGACTCAAATAACCAGAAGTTATTTGAAAGTTTGCCACAAGGATTGCGAGCAGGAACCTTTTGGAATCCTTGAGTTTGGAAGTGAAAGCTTAGGAGGGTTAGTACCTTTGAATAAGTTCAAAGGGAGACGGGGATTGAAGCCATCATATAAAAGTTAAGTTCAGAAGGAGAACATTCAGTCGTTTGGGAAGAAGTCATTGAAGCGTGAATCGAGTGGTCAGAATTCTCTATGGAGAACTCGTGAAATTGCGAGGACCGTAGGATCCAGTGAAGCTGCAAGGCAGTTAGGAGTTGGAAGAACTCACCACCCTATCATCAAGAATCAATGTGAGCCATTGATCTCATTTCAACCCACGTCATTGGATCATATCGTGAATTCGTGGATCGCGAGTTTGGAGGGCAGACCAAACTCTTGATATTTTCATGAAGTTCTGAGTTGCAAGGAATAAGGAAGGAAATCCAAATCGTTGGATATGAGTTACGGGAGGACCATCGGATCAGAACTTCCAACAAGTATCGTGCCTCAGGAGTTCGGGGTTTGAAAGAAACTCTTTTTGACTACAGAAGTCATGAGCTTGTGAGTTGCGAGGGCTCATGCAACACGTGGCACATCCTCTTGGTGGGAATCACGTGGTTGACAGGTGGCATAGAAACGAGCGCCCAAAGAAAGGTAGAAGTGAGTGATAGGAAGCTGGACATGCGTCACCTAGGAAGGAGTCAACCCTTTGTAAATTTATTACATCTCGGGGATTTGTGAAGGAGGAGCATGAGAGCTCAACACTCCAACTCGCTAAGTCGCGAGTTGCGAGTAGTGCTAGCAGTTATCCCTAGCTGGTGGTCATGTGTGGGAGGCACTAACAAGGAGGAACCATACCCGTATCGTCATCTCGGGTATCGGGGGTTTGGAAAAGAGGAGTCGAGGATCTTCGACCCACGAACTCGCGAGTTGCAAGTTGCGAAAGGCGCTGGTGCTAAGGCCCAGTTGTGGTCACGTGAGGGTGAAGCTCACGCCTAGTGCTTGTTCACACAGGTGGAGTTTCCAAAGGACCTATGGATCGAATCTGTGAGGTTCCAATAGGGATCCAAGGGAGCCGCTTCGGCTCAAGGTGAATTTAGAACGATCCTGTGCGGTTCTCGGCCTGAGGGTTGGGGATCTTCATCAAGATCAAAGGTTGAGACAAATGGTAGAAGTTACTTTGGGCATATGTGTGTGTGTGTGTGCATGCACACTCACCGAACTATGGTCTAGAGGCAATTTGAAGCAGTTTCCATAACGATGACCCAAGTTCAATTCATGGTGAGCTCCCTCCACACCTAGATGCTTGTTGCCTCATGGAGGTTGGTTCAATAATTGCTTTGATTCCTTTACCCCTTTTAGTAGAAACTCTTGAGTAGTTTTTTCAAACATTTATTATCTCATCATAAGTGCATTTGTAAATATCTACAAATGTGATCAAATTTAAATCTTCCATATCATTATCTCTTACTTCTATCAAG